>CM053783.1:882219132-882358660 GCA_028749045.1 Cupressus sempervirens
TCTCATGCATCCTGATGATGGATCATGTAGTATGATCTCAAAAGTTGATGACAAAAAACTCACACAATCATTCCCAAAAATCTAATGAACACAACAACCAAAACATTATAAACCACAACCAAATCCACGCAATGACTCTAGTCAGAGTCACAGTAATCATGACTACTAGTGAGTGTTAAATGTGTACAAAGAGTGTGATAGGAAAACCATAATCCATGTTAATATTTTCATATTCATAATCACTAACATGTTCGCTAGAATTGTTGTCAAAGGTATCATCAATATCAAGATTAATATAATCTAAAATATGAATAGAGTCATCATGTTTATTAATTTGCATGTTATTATTGTGATTAATCTCTTCCCAAGCCTCAAGCATGGGTTGACTAAAGGATGATTTTTTTTAGGATGAAGATACAATTTGAGAAGAAAGAGCATGGGCCTTAGCCTTATCTTGATGGCTCTTGCGATGCTTATGAGAATGTTGATTGTGAATGGTTTTATAAGATTAAATTGAAGGATAAGGATCAATGGTCATAGGTTTGGAAGAAGGAAAATCTATGGGGTCAGGAATGATAAGTAGAGGGATATGTGGGGTAGGGAAGACAGTTGTAGGAGGATCAAACTTAGGAAGACCAAGCTCAATAATCTTATCTACCTTATATTTCTTATAGGATAGATAAAGATGATTAAGGTAGTTAGCTGATTTTTGAGGGAAACATAGCCCATAGATATTTTTCTAGACAAAATCTCGAGGGTGCAAGGTTTTATAAAGAGAATTATTAATGGTGAAAACTTCCTCTTTATGAGAAAATTTCATACAATTATGAATACGAAAGACTACAAATTGCATGGAAGAGAGCAACAAAATACCCATCTTAACTTGAAATTGATCAGAAGTAGGAATAACAAAAATGGTAGTATGAACAATATTACTTAAAAGAGTCACAAGAAGATTAACAAAACCTTGAGGATGATAAAGAAAACCATTACAAATTTGATACATAGAGGAAAAAGTAATCATAACTTTAGATGCAATAGCCACTTGATCATCAACTATGTTGGTTGATTTGTTTATTTTGATGTAGTTTTTAGGATTAGATAAAAAAAATTGATGAACAATAGTGTCACTCTTATAAAAAAAAATAGGAACCATTGGAGTAGAACTCTCAAGCTTGCTCACTTGTAACTGATAATGGTGGAGCACTTCACAAAGACGTGAAAATGAAGTATACATAGTAAGACAATCTTATTGCTAATATTTTTTTGCATGTTATAAAGGAAAATAGGTTGAATATCATGATCAAGAACATCATAGGATATTTGATCATACAAGTGTTTGTATGTACCAATAAAGTCACTAAGTTTTTCCTTAACATTTTTCTTACAATGCATTAAGTCAGTCAAAGACATTTGAGGACCAATAAGGTTTTGACATTGTTGAATAAAAGATTTAGAAAGCATAATAAAGGAATCAAAAGAATAAAGGATAAAGAGAAATACCATTACAAATATTTATCTCTAAGAATATGTGTGAACAACTTATCCACAAGCCTATATTTGTGAGAAAGATTATTGTTGTTGGTGTAAATAAGTATTTACTTATTACACTTACTTAAGTTTACTTAGGTTAATGCATTATTTAATTATTTTGCATTATTTTATTATTATTTTAGGTGAGACACTTAGGAGTTTATGTAGTCTCATTGAGTTATGAAACTCTAATTATGCACATGGTGTCTACAACACAGGAGTATCCATTATTCACTGAGTTGTCATGTTGACAACACAGTTATCCACACTCCTCATTTAGCACATGTTGTCTACACCACTAATTTCTGTGTTACACCATTGGAGGCTTATCCTCATATCATCACACTTAATCCCATGCTCAATGGAGGATAACCCATATCTGGTGGACATGTGTCTGATTGTATGACTTATCATGTTGCTAACTTCTATGCATTCTAGAAGCTCTCCTTAGGCCTTTATATATAGGCACTCCTAGTGTACTCTTAAGTTGGCTAAGTAGATATTGAATGAATATCGTCATTCTAATCATACTCTATCTATTTTGGTCTACTGTGTGCTTGTGTTGAGTTCTTTAGTTCTTGGGTGAATTCTGGCCTAAGCCAAATTCTTACATGGTATCAGAGCTGAGGGAGATTCTCATCAGATAGCCTTTTGAGACTGTTCATGCTTCAACACCTCAACACGAATCTGAAGGATCCATAAAAATTGGGAGAATCTAGAGCCAGATCTGACCTCACCGTGGCATCCGGAGTGTCGATTCAGTGAAGATTGACTATAAATTTGCTTATGTTGGGTGAAAGTTGATCGTGAGGCAAAAAAAATTTGCAAATCAGAACCCGGAGGCCCCAATTTGCAGATTGGGTATGATTTTTTCTAGATCTAATTAATTTGATTTCAGATTTGAATTTCTTTGTTATTTTTGAAATTATTTTTTCCGTCAGTTCTACAGGTAGAGAAAATTTTTTTGCCGAACTGGGCAGTGACAGCCTAGCTCGGCTCCATATTTTGGTGGTGGATTATTATATTTATTGCATAATATATTTTTAATTGGTGGCCTATTCTCCAAGCATCTTGTACACCTCTACAATTGTGAGTAGCGTAAAGAACAAATTTCTCAATTTTTGAGCAGAATAACTACAGACTGGCCATGCCCTAAACCACAGGTGATAGACCAAATCTAAGTATCAAATAGTGACCAGACCTCTTATCACCAGCAGTAAGGACACAATCACCTCCAGCCTAACAAACCACCGGTGCCTTTGGCTTTGATAATCACTTCATGGGTTCACACTTTTAAAAACCTCCAAGCATTCCCACCGCGGCAATGTGGGATATTTCCCACTGATTCTGATGATGAAAAAAACATCCAGCATAGAGGCATTGCATAACCTAAAAATTGACAATGAAAAGTTATTTCTGCAAAAACCCACAGCTCGACAGTTAGAATCCATGGAGGAAAGCAGTAGCCATGTAGACCAATCTGCACCAAGACACATGTCATCCTTTAACTCGCTGTCACTACACATCACTGCCTGTGTCATTGTCCTAGTCAACTGCCATGCACCAGCCCAGTCAACAACCAATCCACTCTTGACATGTGACATATCTTCTACCTCCATACAAGCACCACATAGGCATCGACCCATCTACCATGTATGCTACCATGTGGTTTTTTCGTACAATCTACACTACCACATTAGTAGAGGGCAAATTTTTATGGCGACATCATTAGCTCTGGCATCTTAAATTTGATGCTCGTCTAGACATCATTTTTGGGAAAATTATAACTATTGTGACGACCATATGATCGTCAAAGTTAACCCCTTCATTCCCTGATGCAACCCCTCTCCAAATTGATTTTGGTTTTTGCAGTTTGACTTTGGGAGGCCATAACTCGCACATCGGAACTCCAAATCAGGTGCAATTTTTTTTGAAATTGGGTAGAATTTTCTAAATTTTTTAGTGGTATAGCTCTTTTCTAGTTTTGGTGCAAGGATTGTTTAGTAATTGCATTTTTTGGTGACTTTACCTACATAATATTGTATTTTGCAACTTCAAACGCTCCATGCGAGCACATCTGGAGTCAAAAATAGGTTCCTTTTTTTTGAAAGTGCGTTATTTTTTGTCTACTTTCCAGATCTGGTATCAAATTATAGGGTTGTGTCGACAAAATTGTCATTTTCAGCAATAGGGCATTTCTTTGCTTTGTATTGCTTTAGAATTGTAGCACATTGTAAAGTTTTAGATTTGTACTCCATTAAGAAGTTGTAACAAGAAAAATCAAAAGTCCACGAAGGCCAAAATTGGCAAGTGACCCATTGTTATCGCACTACTGATAAAGTGCCCAAAGTAACTATTTTGTGGGGGTTTATTGATTTAGTGAAAAGGGGGGGTATTCATGGTGTTGTGTTCTCTCTTTTCTGCACTTTTCTTTCATTTTCTATATTATGGGCAACTTTAAGTTTCCTAAATTAACTCTTCATAACTATGCTATGTGGTCAATCAAAATGTGGTATCATTTAATGCATAATGGAGTTTCACAATATGTAGATGGTACTCTTTCTAAACAAGCAAGTGATAAGGCATTAGAGAGTGATATTTCACCATGGGTAGCAATGGATAGGAAAGCCCTAGGTGATATATGTTTGGGGGTAGATGATAAAATCATGTATCAAATCAAGAAGTGTACTACATCCAAGGAATCTTGGGATACCCTCGAAAGCCTATATGGTAAAGTGTTTGAAGAGGATGTGTTCAAAATTGAAGATGAGCTTGTTTCCTTAGATCCTAAGTCGTATGACTCAATCTAGGACTTCATCATCAAGGTGAATGAGTTAAGGACAAAGCTTACTGATTGTGGGAGCTCTATCAAAGATAATAGACTGATCTATCTCATCCATAACAAGCTGCCATCGGAGTATTCCACATTTGTATCTTCTTTTAACACCTCAAAGACTACCTTAGGGTTTTCCTACAAGAAAGTCACTTTTGATTAATATGCTAAACTATTGGATGATGAAGAAAATAAGTTAAAATCAATGGGGATTCTCAAAACACCTCAGTCTAAAGCATTGGTGGCCAACAATGAGGGCTTTCAACATTCAGCTAGACAGTTTTCAAACAAAGGAAAGAGTAAGAAGAAATGGAAGAAGGACAAATCTGAGGATGCAGAAAAGATAATACCACAATCCAATCAGCAAGGCCAGTCCTTGAATTCCAACAAGAAAGGGGACAACAATAAGGAGAAGAAGAAGTGTGCTTATTGTAAAAAATTGGGTCATGAAGAGAATGAGTGTTATCTCAAAAAGATTGATGAGTTGACCAACATCATTAAGAGACATAATGTTCCATTTCCTAATGCTTACAAGGAGAAAGGATCATCCTCACATTCAAAGGGCAAAGGGCAAGCACTCATGGAAAATTCAAACTCTTCAAAGAAATGGATATTTGACTCAGGTGCCTCATATCATATGGGTTCTTCAAAGGAGGATTTTTTTTCATTGAATCACTCAAAGGTACCACACATCTTCATGGGGAATGACAAAAAAATGAAAGTTGAAGGGAAAGGAAATGTGGAGATGGAAAATGGAGAGTTTCAAGAGGTTCTCTATGTTCCAAACCTAAGTTTGAATCTCCTATCAATCTACCAAATCAGTCACCTCTAAGATGGACATAGAGTTGAATTCCTTCTACACTCGATTCAAGTGCACAGTCTTAAAGAAAATTCCTTGGTTGCAGTGGGGAAAGTGAATCATAACAAGAGGTTGTACTCTTTCTCCCATTTTGTGCCCAAGTCTCCTTCAAAGGCCTTGTTATCTTGATCCAATTCAAACATGCAATTATGGCATGAGCAGTATGATCATGTTGACTACCGCTATCTTCAGTAACTTTGCACAAATAGAATGGTGAAAGGTCTACCTCAAATTAACTTTTCTAAGGGTGAATGTTCAATAGATTTAGTGGATATGCATCTATTGGGTAAGTTATACAAAGGGAAGTCTTCAAGAGCAATAGGTGTTCTATAGATGGTTCACATGGTATTAGTAGGTCCTTTTGCATTAAGATAGGGTCACTACATACTTACCTTAGTTGATGACTTTTCAAGGTTTACTTGGGTCTACTTTCTTCATAACAAGAATGAAGTGTTGGACAAGTTTCTAGACTTCAAGGCTCATGTAGAATGGAAATCTAGAAAGGTCATCAAAGTACTCCGCATGGACAATGGAAACATGGATGTGAACAAAAGACTTAAGGACTTTTGAAAATATGAGGGTATTGATCTTCAGACTCCACTAGTATTTAGTCTGCATAAGATAGATATTGCAACTTTGAGGATCTGAACTCTTAAGTCTATGGAAAGTTGCATGATCCATGCCAAGTCTTTAGATCCATCATTAGAATTCAAAGCAATATCAAGTGCCACTCACATTCTTAATCGTTCTCCTCATCCAGCCTTAGCTGGAAAAACTCCTTTTGAGGCATGGTGTGGTAGAAAACCTATTGTGACACACTTTAGAGTCTTCGGTTGTCCTGCATGGGCAAAGAAATCTTCTAGGGAATGCAAGGCATAGTCACCTTGGCCTTGTACTTTCATTCATTATGAAGATAGTATGAAGGCATACAAACTTCTAGATCCAAAGACTCATCAAATTTTAATGGAGAAGGATGTACATTTTGAGGAAAGTTCTCCAAGCTTGTCCTCTACTCCTCTCTGCACATCATATAGTGTGGAAATTGATAGTGATTTTAGTTATAGTGCTTCAAAATATTCAAACATGCGAGGTTCTATTGATAGTTGCAGTGAGAGGTCACTTCATTAGTTCACTCCACATGCATACATCACCATAGTGATAAGTCCAGAACAATAGAGCACATATAGTCTTCCAGGTACAGGTTCAGTGACAAATTTGGGGGATAGTATTCTTGATCTGTCTCTTCTTCTTGATGCAAAATTACCTTCTTCAGTTGTCACGAGGGCTCCATTAGAGTCTCTTTTTCATTTTCTACATGATCAATCGTCACAAGTTGAAGTGATTGTGGATACTTATGATCAGCAGTTGCAATAGGGTTCTTCATCAGTTGCAGAGACAGACAATTCTTTGGGACAGGTTCTTCAACCAGTTGAGAAAGTTTTAGAGACATCACTTATCCATGGGATTATTTCCATGCATAGTGGAATCATCTCATTTTTACCCTTGGCATTGTTTCTTCCTAAGGGGAGGAACACCATTCTGCACTCTTGGATCAGCTTCTTCATCAGAGCAGTCATTGTTTGACATTCTTCTTTAGAGTGGTGGAACCTATTTTGTCTCTCTTCCTCTTCCCATCATTCTCTTATGTATATACTAGATTTATGTTATAATGGGGGGGTCTTGATTACTCCATCCATCCATGTATCCCTATTTATCTCTCTTTTTGGGGGAGGGTTTTTCCCATGAGGTTTTCCCTCTTTCTCCACTTTATGGGAGATTGCATATCATTATGTACATGGGTACCTAACATGGCCTAGTAGTCGGGACCCATTTTGCATTGCATCCTAGATTTTGTAAGCTTAAGGGAATTTCCCTAAGTTGCACTTAAGGGGGGGTGTTGGTGAAAATAAGTATTTACTTATTACACTTACTTAAGTTTACTTAGGTTAATGCGTTATTTAATTATTTTGCATTATTTTATTATTATTTTAGATGAGACACTTAGGATTTTGTGTACTCTCATTGAGTTGTGCAATTCTAATTATGCACACGGTGTCTACAACATAGGAGTATGCATTATTCACTGAGTTGTCATGTTGACAACACAATTATCCACACTCTTCATTTAGCATATGTTGTCTACACCATTGATTTATGTGCTACACCATTGTAAGCTTATCCTCACATCATCACACTTAATCCCATGCTCAATGGAGGATACCCCATATCTGCTGAACATGTGCCTAATTGTATGACTTATCATGTTGTTGACTTCTATGCATTCTAGAAGCTCTCCTGAGGCCTTTATATACAAGCACTCCTAGTGTAATCTTAAGCTGGCTAAGTAGATATTGAATGAATATCATCATTTTGATCATACTCTATCTATTTTGGTCTACTGTGTGCTTGTGTTGAGTTCTTTAGTTCTTGGATGAATTCTAGCCTAAGCCAAATTCTTACAATTGCATATAGTTTAGAAAGTTCTAACATGAATCACATGATTACCCTTACCATTATAATTATTGAGACAAGGTATGTCAACATGTTGGGGGATAACATAATGAAGCATGTCTGAGGAAAGGGGATTAACAATGTCACATGTAAGGATGTTGTACATAGATTGAGTGAATTGAGCCACATTTTATTGCAATATGGTGGCAATTTGAACCAAGCTACTAATGGTAGGATTAGAATATATAATAGTAGACAAAGACATATTAGAAATGTTTTAAAATTTTTAAGAATGGGAAGGAATTTATACAAAGATATTGGTGGAGGATTGGAAGGATCATGAAGAGGAATAGAATATGTGAAAAGAACAATGTTGTATGAAGGTAACAAAGAAGGTATGAAAGTAGGAGGAACACATGAGGGAGTTGAAGGGTTGGGAAGACCAATACATAAGGGTATATTCGAGATCATGGTGTGCAAAAAAGTGGCCATTTGAAAAAAGCGTAGTTTGAAAACATCTAAAAGCAATTCAAAATCTGCTCTAAATTTTTTCCACTCATCTTGATACCAAGGATAAAAAGTTAAGACCAAGCCTTTTCGAGTATCTGATCAATAATTGGATATCCGATTTCATATTGGATACCCAAAACCTTTAACATAAGTTTTTTTTAAAAAAACATGAGAGCTCTTTTTACATTGCATTTCTTTTGGTTTGAGTGTTGACCTCCATTTGGGTACGGATTTTGGAATGGGTATTAGATAAGGGTAAGTTTTGAATGAATATTATTATAAATTAGTTATTTTAAATTGAATTTGTTAAAATTTGATTTTTTTTAATAGAAATTGTTGAAATTTAAGTTTTTTTTAATAGAAATTATGTTTTGCAAATTAATAGGTATGGCTGATCCAAATGATGATACTGAAGCAAGAAACAACATTCCTCATAACCCTCCACCAAATGATCTAGTACCCCCTCAAAACCGTCCACCAAACGATCCCCTACCCCCTCAAAACCCTCCTCAAATTGAAGATTTGATATTTGAAAATCTCACCAAGTTGAGGGTTTTATAAACCATATATAACACTATACCCGTATTGGCTTCTATGTTATCTATGTTAAAGAACATAGTGGATAATATTGAAACACTTACCAATGAACACAATGTTGCTCTTCCTTAGAGTGACCATATGCATGCCATGTTTGATGATGGGTTGGACTATGATGAGGTTGTGGCCCTAAATATAACTAAAAATGATATAGTTAGCCTTTTTGCAAACCCAAAAATTGGTAAACAAGTAGAACACACAAAGCCCAAAATATCAATTAAATGGTACACAAATGAGGCTATGTGTGTGAACTTTTGGGATTGTTGGTGGATGGTTTTTGACATCCCTCCACACAGCAATTTAGAGGTGCCATTTTATTTCATTAGAAAATTGTTTGCCAAATTTGTGTTGCACCTCAAGGTGAACTATTGGAGCATGAGGCCCAACATGGGTGTAGGAGGAGGAGCTCTTCAGGATAGACCCTTTTCCCAACCGAAGAAAGCTAGCACTTTTGTCCCCCCTACTAATGTCTCTCCCCCTCCTCTAGTGAAACACTTTTATATCATTGTAAAGGCTACCTCTTAGACTATTAGAGCCATCCATAGATTGAGTAGCCTATTGATATCCTAGGCTAAGTCAGTGTTGCCTCCCCATTTTGACGATATTGGTGAGAGTTTATCATCAACAAGCTCATCACATGTTTTTGTGCCCCATACTTACATAATGTGCAAGAATATTTGTCTAGGTCCCATAGGTGATCTTTCTGAGTATCAGTTTGTATTTGACAAGGATACACCAGATGCACATACATAGGCTAGACACCCTGGCATGAGAGAGGACGCACATACAGAGGCATGGAATCCTTCAATGTCAATATGTGTATACATTTTTTGTTACAACATATGTGATTTAAAGTTAGTCTTTATAATTTAGAGTAATTTTAATTTTTGACCCATACTGACTTATACATGTATGTGATCTTCATTCATGTTTAGTTGATGACTGAGGAGGAGCTCAAACAGGTTGATAATGGCATGCTCTCAACTATTTCATTTGGCCTTGAGACATCTATAGTATATTATGTTGTGTTCTCATTATTTTTTTCTATTTGATAGTGGAGCATATATGGTTTCTAATATTTCTTTTCTCTTGCAGGTATCGCCTGTCAGTGGGGGTCAGAGTACGGGTGATGAGGCACAACACATTGACAAGGGAAAGGTAATTAGGTGATTTTAAAGTTATTAAATATTGATGCATTCTTGTAAAATGTTTGTGGTAATGAAATTTAAATACATTCTTTATTGTATAGGGTGTGGCTACTAGTGATGAGTCTAGGAAGATTCCATGTTGTAGACCCTCTCACATTTCCATCCGCAGTGAGAGCCCCATCATATGTATAAGTATCATTTATTTTTTATTTTTCTTGTTTTCATAAATAAATTCAAAACTAATTTTCATGATATTAACAACTAGTATTTTGTATCTCATAAGAAACACCTAGTGCACAAGAGGTTAGATGCCAGAGTTTCATATCTTTGCTACCACATCCATCATATCTAGAGGAGGAGTCAACATAGGTAAGTTGTAGTTTGAACTCTTGATTATATGTTATAAATTTAGCATGCTATGAAATACAATTTTATAGTTTAAGTCATAGATTCATTTGACAAACATACTTGAACATACGTAGGCCATAATTGTAATGTCCCGTTTAGTACATTTACAGTTCTTCTCCAATTTGTATGGTTTCCATTATATTTTCATCTAATTTGTTTCTTTATTCCCCTAAGCCTTCATCATAATTCATATCCGATATCCCTTTCTCTATCATTTGTTCTTCTATTTATATATATTATTACTAGTGAATAGTCGTGAAAGGTTGCATCTCTTCAATTAACTAGTTGTTATGGTTAAGGTTTAATAGCTATTAATTACCATATATTTACAATATATATTAATATATATTATAACATTTATCAATTATTAAATTTCTTTATTTGTAGTGTATCCTTAGGATTATGGATAATATAAGCTATTTATATAACATAATAATGTGGTCACCATTATTACCATCCTTATTTATTATATATATATATTGTATTTATATTAATTCTTGTATCCTTAATATTATATTGATTAATTTATTATAATTATCATTAGTTATTAATATCATATATATTCAAATGTGAATATATTATCATCTTCTTTGGTTTCATAATGTAATTATAATATCTATTCATTATTATTCTTAATTATTATCATTATATACTATGTTATTCAAATATGCATATATCCTTAAATTTGGGGTCATGACAAGTTCGCCCCTCTAGAATTTGCTTGTCCTCAAGCAAAAAATGGTTCTCATATTTGTTCACCTTATATAACAAAATTGACTATTAGATCCTATTCAATTTTTTCTTATAAGATTACTTCATATAAAGAGCCACACATGTAGTATGTATTTGAATGCAAAGTATACATATGAATGTATGAAGACACGAAGAAAACATGAAGCATACACATTGATGTATGAAGACACAAAGTAGACACGATGTAGACACATCATACATAACCTTGATTAGATCCTAAAATTAATAATGCACAATGATTATACTTCTTCGTTAGGCTTATAATCCTGCAAACACAAAATAAGCATTAGTACGTGCATATATATAAACTTCAAAGAATTTTTGAATGATAATAAGTTAATCCAAGTCAAATCCATGCTAAGCCCAAGAGCAGAACTTTGGCCCCCTTGGCCTCGGTGGTAGGTGTTAGGCATCCACACGAGGTGGTCTACTTAGTGGATTGCTTATTTGGCTAGAAGGGTTCTTGTGAAAAGTAGTCATTACTATCTTTCCCTTAACTAGCACTACAATAGGGTGTCCTAACTGCTCTCCCTTGATTGCAGACTCCATAGGAAAGTTTATAGGGTGCCCTTACTATCTTCCCCTTAACTAGTATTACAATAGGGTGTTCTCCCCTGATTGCAAACTCCATAGGAAAGTGGTAGGATTCCCTTACTATCTTCCCCTTAACTAGTACTACAATAGGGTATCATAGCAGCTCTTCCCTGATTGTAGACTCCATAGGAAGGATAGATGCCCTTATAGTCTTTCCCTTAACTAGTACTACAATAAGGTGTCTTAACAGACCTTCCTTAATTGTAGACTCCATAGGAAAGTTAAATATGGCCTTTCCCTTAACTGATCTACAATAAGGTGTCTCAACAGACCTACCTTAATTGCAGACCCCATAGGAAAGTTAAATATGGCCTTTCCCTTAACTAATACTACAATAAGGTGTCTTAACAGACCTACCTTAATTGCAGACCCCATAGGAATTAAATATGGCCTTTTCCTTAAGTTATACTACAATAAGGTGTCTTAACAAACCTACCTTAATTGCAGACCCCATAGGAAAGTTAAATATGGCCTTTCCCTTAACTGATACTACAATAAGGTGTCTTAACAGACCTACCTTAATTGCAGACCCCATAGGAAAGTTAAATATGACATTTTCCTTAATTGATACTACAATAAGGTGTCTTAACGGACCTACCTTAATTGCAGACCCCATAGGAAAGTTAAATATGGCCTTTCCCTTAATTGATACTACAATAAGGTGTCTTAACAGACCTACCTTAATTGCAGACCCCATAGGAAAGTTAAATATGGCCTTTCCCTTAACTAATACTACAATAAGGTGTCTTAACAACCTCCCTTAATTGTAGACCTCATAGGAAAGTTAAATATGGCCTTTCCCTTAACTGATACTACAATAAGGTGTCTTAACAACCTCCCTTAATTGCAGACCCCATAGGAAAGTTAAATATGGCCTTTCCCTTAATTGATACTACAATAAGGTGTCTTAACAGACCTCCATTAATTGTAGACCACATAGGAAAATTAAATATGGCAGAGTTTCTATATAGTCTTTCCCTTAACTAGTACTACAATAAGGCGTCTTATAGACCTTCCTTGATTGTAGACTCCATAGGAAAGATACTTGAAATCCCTAAATCATAATTATCATATTTGATAAGAATAATAATAAATTGATTATTTCCTATCAACTTGAAAATCAATCTCATTTTATTATAACTATTCAATCAGAATATTGATAAGAGGTGTTAAATTATTCAATATTCATTACCAATAAAATATTTCAATAATAAAAAAGATGCTAATAATTTTATCTTGTGTTAACAATTTTCATACAATAACAATATATGAAGAAGATATATGACTTACCTCCTTACCTTTCCATAATGGAGTATCAGTTTTGAAGTACGTAATAGTCATCATCGAAATTCCTTATTTAATTTGCAAATTTTATTGCTTGGAGTGTGTTGGGTGCCTCTCCATATTTAACATTACTTCATCAAGTAGGTTTCGCTTTTACTGGTATTGCCCGTCAGAGATTTAGGGTTTCCTTCCGCAATAGACTGATGTTAACACTAAACCCTAATCTTCAACTGACTATTGTTTTGAGGATACATTATAACTGGGTTTGTATGTATCCTTTTCACATTTCAGTTTCAGTCACAGACTTGGCTTTCTTCCGTGAAGTTTCTTCTTCTACTATGCTTATTAATCTATCGATATGGGACTCCCTTCGTACAGATGGAAAATATATTAATGTGAGTTGGTCTTTACTAAATATGATTTAATTCATTTATTTTTGAATCTCACTCCTTATATCTCTCCATACTCCATATTCTCACAACATAAAATCATAGGTCAGAAGCCTTGACGTTAATAGTCTTGCAAAGAATGTAATTCCAACTTGCGTGTTCTAAAGGCATCCCTTCATAGTTTGACGTGGCCTCCACCTGGACTGTCTCCTTTTTGAATAGCTACTGTACTCCCCATCCACGATGATTAGAATTCTACATATTTAATTTTTTGTTTAATCATGCTAATCTGTTTTTATATATATTCAACTCGTGGATTACCAAGACTCTAATCACCTCTAATAGCTGATGAGCTCTCTTCATATTTTTATATAATGGTTCATCAAATTTGAGCCTCACTAGCTCAGAGGTCCTCCACTGATTTTCTTTTCCACCAGATATGTTCCTTCAGGTGAACTTGAATTACTATCATCACTGTCGATCAATTTTATTTTTTGTTGTTTCTTCAATATTGTCAAGATTTCTAAGCCTATCCACGATCCTGTGCATTGCAGTTTTCCGTTTGCCTCCATAGAAGTGCTAAGTTTGGCACAAATCATCATTATCATTATCCAAATCCACCTTATTTTTTTTAGTGTTCTTCTTGATGTCCTTGATTGGAACTTTACTCCGTCCTTGCATCCAGGGGCAGCAGGCATAATGGAACCGTTGCCAAATGATAGTTTCCCTCTCGAAGAAATGAGTACTGTACTTTTTTTGTCTCTAAGGGTGTCTACTTTAGTTTTATCCTTGGATGTATTCTTTAAAGAATAAGGACCATTGTGCTTCTTTGTAGATAAGTTGTCGTTTTGCCATGGAAGCTTTTCTGATTCTTCTTCTTCCTTAATCAGATCCCACCATTTCTCACAGTTATTTCTTGCCAGAACGTAATATTAAAAATGGAAGTCTCTTAATTAATGATTTATAGGTTGGCAAGATACTAGCTCTGATACCATTTGTAATGTCCCGTTTAGGACATTTACAGTTCTTCTCCAATTTGTATGGTTTCCATTATATTTTCATCTGATTTGTTTCTTTATTCCCCTAAGCCTTCATCATAATTCATATCCGATATCCCTTTCTCTATCATTTGTTCTTCTATTTATATATATTATTACTAGTGAATAGTCGTGAAAGGTTGCATCTCTTCAATTAACTAGTTGTTATGGTTAAGGTTTAATAGCTATTAATTAACATATATTTACAATATATATTAATATATATTATAACATTTATTAATTATTAAATTTCTTTATTTGTAGTGTATCGTTAGGATTATGGATAATATAAGCTATTTATATAACATAATAATGTTGTCACCATTATTACCATCCTTATTTATTATATATATAATATTGTATTTATATTAATTCTTGTATCCTTAATATTATATTGATTAATTTATTAATCAATTTATTATAATTATCATTAGTTATTAATATCATATATATTCAAATGTGAATATATTATCATCTTCTTTGGTTTCTAAATGTAATTATAATATCTATTCGTTATTATTCTTAATTATTATCATTATATACTATGTTATTCAAATATGCATATATCCTTAAATTTGGGGTAATGACAATAATCAACGAGGTTCGAGCATTGACGAGGATATATGAGAGGACTCATGACCAGTGTAGGAGGTTGACAAGAGACTTATTTATGATGAAAGTTTAATACTATAAATCCTCATTAAAAAATGATCATTATGCATTTGAGTAATTCAAGGTTAGATACATAGAATCATATAAATTTAGTAGTCTAACTTTGGGTTTTCCTTTTTTGTTTATGTAGGAGGCATTCGATCCACTTAGTGCAATAAAAAGGTTGCATTTTGATCATCCACTAGCCACATAGTATAGTATAGTTGTCATAGGATGTGTCATGAGACATTTTGAGATAGCATATGCCACATTGTTTATAGAAACATTGATATTATACACATTTTGGTGGCATGATTGGCCACATTTTGTATATGGATCTATGTATTTTGATATATATTTGCATAATTTGTCTATAGATACATGAACTTTGATATATATTTGTGTAATTTTTCTATGAATACATATATTTTGGTATATATCTTTATCATTTATGTGTTCAATGATATACATATTAATTTAGTATAGTATTGTTCAATTTATTGTGGATCATGTGTATTATTCATGATTATAAAATATCATTCATTTTGATCATGTTTGTTATATTTTATTCAAATGCAATAATTTATAAATAACATTTTAACAACCTTTATTATCAAATTTTGATGCAATGTTTAATTTTAAATGCTATCATATATGTTTAATTTGGAATAATCTCTGTAATCTATTAGGATGTCAGTATGGTTCACCTGCCCAAATGCCCTTAGATCACCTTAGAAATGAGATAGGTTATTGTAGGCCTCAACATGACTATCTTGTAGCATTTGACATTTCATTGATAGCCTCCACAAGCTCCGAGTTATGACCCTTGGAAGATCGACCTTGAAACACACTTAGAGCACCTTGGAGACTCTTCAGTATAGGGTGGCTGCAAACAATGGAGAATCTCCATGGCTAAAAAAATGGTGTCACTAGGGTTCACTTGCCCATCTAGAGCTAATGGTGCTAATGATCCAATGCCAAGATCAATGGTTTCAAAGTTACATTGTGATGCACCTATGAACTGAGGCACACTATGAGTTTTGGCATCAAGCAAGATTGTTGTGTTGAATCCAAATGGAATACGATCTCTTGAAAATGAGATAGGTTATTTTAGGCCTCAGCATGACCATCCTATAGCATTAAACATTTCATAAATAGCCCTCATGAGCTCTGAGTTACGACCCTCAAAAAATCAACCTTGAAACACATTTAGAGAACCTTGGAGACTCTTCGATATAGGGTGGCTGCAAATGATGAAGGCTCTTTGCGGCT
This sequence comes from Cupressus sempervirens, assembly GCA_028749045.1. Classification (NCBI taxonomy): domain Eukaryota; kingdom Viridiplantae; phylum Streptophyta; class Pinopsida; order Cupressales; family Cupressaceae; genus Cupressus; species Cupressus sempervirens. The sequence goes on from CM053783.1 coordinate 882,235,452, forward strand.
AGAAAAAGGGTGTCACTAGGGTTAACATACTGATCCAAAGCTAATGGTATTGACAATTTGATGCCAAGATCAATGGTTTCAAAGTTACGTTGTGATGCACCTATGAACTGAGACACACTACAAGTTTTGGCATCAAGTAAGATCGATGTGCCAAATCCAAATGGAATGTGATCTCTCAAAAATGAGATAGTTTATTTTAAGCCTCAGCATGATCATCCTATATCATTCAATGTTTCATTGATAGCCCTCATGAGCTTTGAATTATGACCCTTGGAAGATCAACCTTGAAATGCACTAGGAGCACTTCGGATACTCTTTGGTATGGGGTGGCCTCAAACAATGGAGGCTCTTCATGGCTAGAAGTAGCATATCACTACAGTTCGCTTTCCCATCTAGATCTAATAAAATTGATGATTTGATGCCAAGATCAACGGTTTTAAAGTTAAACTATGATACACCTATGAACTGATGTACACTACGAGTTTTGGCATTGAGTGAGATCACTGTGCTGAATCGAAATGGAATGTGCTCTTTTGAAAATGAGATAGGTTATTTTATGCCTCAAAATTAATATCCTATAGCATTTGATGTTTCATCAATAACCCTCATGAGCTCTGAGTTATGACCCTCAAAAGATCAACCTTGAAATGCACTTAGAGCACCTTGGAGACTCTTTTGTACCAGGTGGCAGAAAATGATGGTCTCCATGACTGAAAAAAGGGTGTCATTAGGATTCACCTACTCATCTGGAGATAATGACACTAATGATTTGATGCCAAGAACAATGGTTTCAAAGTTATGCTATGATGCACCTATGAACTAAGGCACACTATGAGTTTTGGCATCGAGCGAGATCGTTGTGCCAAATCCAAATAGAATGTGATCTCTCAAAATGAGATAAGTTATTTTAGGTGTTAGTATGCCCATCCTGTAGTATTCAATGTTTCATTGATAGGCCCACGAGCTCTGAGTTATGACCCTTAGAAGATCAACCTTGAAATGCACTTAGAGCACCTTAGAGACTCTTTGGTACAGGGTGGCTACGAACGATGAAGGCTCTCCATGGCTGGAACAAGGGTGTCACTAGGGTTTACTCAACCATCTAGAGCTAATGGCACTAACAATTTGATGCCAAGATCAATGGTTTCAAAGTTACGCTGTGATGTACCTATGAACTGGAGTAGGGTATGTGGAGGATCATGGTGTACCAAACTATGGCCTTAAGTGGCAGAGAAAAATTAGCAAATTAGGGTTATGTCAACTTGACACATAATATTAAAAAAATCATGGAATTTATATAAAAAAGTTGTAGGAAAATAATCTGTAGGAAATTGAATGTAGTTTATAAACTACTAGGCTTTATCTGCAGAAAAATAATAATTGAGTGGTCAAAAGTTTGGATTTTAATGCAGTACTACAAAAATTTCAGGGTGAAAATAAAAAGTATGTGTACGTTTGACCACCTTAATCAAAATCAAATGATAATCTTTTTAAATATAATTATAGATATAAAAAGTAGACTCATGCCTAGATGTGAGGCATATTTTTAGGTATTTTTATTTCAAATAAATAATTAAATATGTCATTATGGAATGTGTCGAAGGGGGTCATAGGTCACCCTATGAACCCCTTCGACCCATATGAACGATTATAATATGTCCTTAGGGGTCTTAGCACCCCTAGGGACACATGTCATCATGGAATGTGTTCAACCCATATGAACGATTCTAATATGTCCCTAGGGTTTGAGGACCCCTACGGACACATATCATCATGGAATGTATTAAAGGGGGTCATAAGTCACCCTATGACCCCCTTTGACCCATATAAATAATTCTAATACATCCCTAGGGGTCCTAGGACCCCTACGGACACATGTCATCATGGAATGTGTCGAAGGGGGTCACAGGTCACTCTATCACCCCCTTCGATCCATATGAATGATTCAAATGTGTCCTTAGGGGTCATAGCTCCCCTAGGCACATATGTCATCATAGAATGTGTCGAAAGGGGTCATAGGTCACCATATGACCCCCTTCGACCTACTTGAATGATTCTAATATGTCCCTAGGGGTCCTAGGACCCCTAGGGACACATGTCATCATGGAATGGGATGAAGAGAATTATAAGATGACCTATGACCCCCTTCGACCCATATGCATGATTCTAATATGTCCCTAGGGGTCCTAGGACCCCCAGGAACACATTTTGTCATGGAATGGGCCCTTCGACCCATATGAACGATTCTAATATGTCCCTAGGCGTCCTAGGACCACTAGGGACACATGTCATCATCGAATGGGTCCTTCAACCCATATGAACGATGCTAATATGCCCCTAGGTGTCCTAGGGCCCCAGGGAAACATATCATCATGGAATGGGTCGAAGGGAGTCATTGGTCACTCTATCACCCCCTTCAACCCATGTGAGTGATTCTAATATGTCCCTAGGAGTCCTAGAACCCCTAGGAACATGTTTTAATGGAATAGGTCGAAGGGAATTGTAGGTCACCCTATGACCCCCTTCAACCCATATGAACAATTCTAATATGTCCCTAGGAGTCCTAGGACACCTAGGGACATATGTCATTGTAGAATGTATCAAAGGGGGTCATAGGGTGACCTATGACCCCCTTCAACCCATATGAATAATTCTAATGTGTCCCTAGGGATCCTAAAAATCCTAGGGACACATGTCATCATGGAATGGGTTGAAGGGGGTCATAGGTCACCCTATGACACCCTTCAACCCATATGAATGATTCTAATATGTCCCTAGGGGTCCTAGGACCCCTAGGGACACATTTTGTCATGGAATGGGTGGAATGGTGTCATAGGTCACCCTATGGCCCCCTTCTACCCATATGAGTGATTCTAATATGTCCCTAGGGGTCCTAAGACCCCTAGGGACACATGTCATCATGGAATGGGTCGAAGGGCCTATGACCCCCTTCGAATCATATGAATGATTCTAATATTTCCCTAAGGGTCTTAGGACCCCTAGGGACATATTTCATCATGGAATATGTCGACCCACCCTATCACTCACTTCAACCCATATGAACGATTCTAATATGTCCCTAGGGGTCCTAGGACCCCTAGGGACATATGTCATCATGGAATGTGTTGAAGGGGGTCATAGGTGACCTATGACCCCCTTCAACCCATATGAATGATTTTAATATGTCCCTAGGGGTTGTAGGAACCCTAGGGACATATGTTGTCATGTAATGTGTCAAAGGGGGTCATAGGTGACCCTATGACCACCTTTGACCCATATGAATAATTCTAATATGTCCCTAGGGGTCATAGGACCCCTAGGAACACATGTCATCATGGAATGGGTTGAAAGGGCTAATAGGTCATCCCATGACCCCCTTCGACTCATATGAACGATTCTAATATATCCCTAGGGGTCCTAGGACCTGTAGGGACATAGGTCCAAAAAGAATATGTTGAAGGGGTTATAGGTCACCCTATGACACCCTTCGACCCATATGAATGATTCTAATATGTCCCTAGGGGTCCTAGGAGCTATAGGGACATATGTCATCATGTAATGGGTCAAACGGGGTCATAGGTCACACTATGATCGCCTTCGATTGATATGAATAATTCTAATATGACCCATAGGGACATATGTCATCATGGAATGTGTTGAAGGGGTCATAAGTTAGCCTAGGACTCCCTTCGACCAATATGAATGATTCTAATATGTGCCTAGGGGTCCTAGGAGTGCTAAGGACATATCTCATCATGGAATGTGTCGAAGGGGGTCATAGGTCACACTATGAACCCCTTTGACCCATATGAACAATTCTAATATGTCCCTAGGGGTCCTAGGAACCCTAGGGACATATGTTGTCATGGAATCTATGAAAGGGGGTCATAAGTCACCCTTTGACAACCTTCAACCTATATGATGATTTCAATATGTGCCTAGGCATCCTAGGACCACTAGGGGCATATCTCATCATGGAATGTATCGAAGGGGATCATAGGTTAGCCTGTCACCCCTTTCGACCGATATGAATGATTCTAATATGTCCCTAGGGGTCCTAGGACCACTAGGGACATATCTCGCCATGGAATGTGTCAAAGGGGGTCCTAGGTTACACTATGATCCCATTTGACCCATACGAATGATTCTAATATGTCCCTAGGGCTCCGAGGAACCCTAGGGACATATGTTGTCATGGAATGTGTTAAAAGGGGTCATAGGTCAGCCTATGACCCCCTTTGACCCATATGAATAATTTTAATATGTTCCTAGGGGTCCTAGGACCACTAGGGACTTATCTCGTCATGGAATGTGTCGAAGGGGGTCATAGGTCACACTATGACCCCCTTTGACTCATATGAACGATTCTAATATGTCCTTAGGGGTCCTAGGAACCCTAGGGACATATGTTGTTATGAAATGTGTGAAAGGGGGTCATAGGTCAGCCTATGACAACCTTCGACCCATATGAATGATTCTAATATGTTTCTAGGGGTCCTAAGGGACACATGTCATCATGGAATGTATCACTACGACTGATATGAACGATTCCAATACGTCTGTAAGGGTCCTAGGATCCCTAGGGACACATGTCATCATGGAATGCATTGAAGGGGGTCATAGTTCACCCTATGACCCCCTTCAACTCATATTAATGATTCTAATATGTCCCAAGGGGCTCGAGGACCCCTAGGGACATATGTCATCTTGAAATGTGTCAAAGAGGGTCATAGGTAATCCTATGATTGCCTTCAACACATATGAATGATTCTAATATCTCTTGAGTGGTCCCAGGACCCCTAGGGACACATGTCGTCATGGAATGTGTCAAAGGGGATCATAGGTCACCCTATGATTCCCTTCGACCCATATGAATGACTCTAATATGTCCCTAGGGGTCTGAGGAACCCTAGGGACACATGTCATTATGGAATGTGTCAAACGGAGTCATAGGTCACCCTATGACCCCTTTTGACCCATATGAATGATTGTAATATGTCCCTAGGGGTCCTAGGACCCCTAGCGACAATTGTCATCATGGAATGTGTTAAAAAGGGTCATAGGTCACTCTATGACCCCCTTCGACCCATATGAATAATTCAAATGTGTCCCTAGGGGTCATAGCATGCCTAAGCACATATGTCATTATGGAATCTTTTGAAGGGGGTAATAGGTCACCCTATGACCTCCTTCGACCCATATCAATGATTCTAATATGTCTGTCGTCATAGAATGTGTCAAAGGAGCCATAGGTCATGCTATGACCCCCTACGACCTAAATGAATGATTCTAATATGTCCCTAGGGGTCCTAGGACCCCTAGGGACACATTTCGTTATGCAATGGATTAAAGGGGGTCATAGGTCACCCTATGACCACCGATGACCCATATGAAAGATTCTAATATGTCCCTTAGGGTCATAGGACCGCTAGGGACACATGTCATCATGGAATGGGACCTTCAATCCATATGATCAATTCTAATATGTTTGTAGGGGTCCTAAGACTTGTAGGAAAACATGTCATCATGGACTAGGTCAAAGGGGGTCATTAGTCACCCTATCACCCCCTTTGACCCATGTGAACGATTCTAATATGTCCCTAGGGGTCCTAGGACCCCTAGGGACATATGTTGTCATGGAATAGGTTGAAGGGAGTTATAGGACACCCTATGACCCCCTTCGATCCATATGAATGATTCTAATATGTCCCTAGGAGTCCTAGAACCCCTAGGGACATATGTAATCACAGGATTTGTCAAAGGGGGTCATATGTCACCCTATGACCCCCTTCAACCTATATAAATGATTATTATATGTCCCTAGGGGTCTTAGGACCACTAGGGACACATGTCATCATGGAATGGGTCGAAGGGTGTCATAGGTCACCCTATGACCCCCTTCGACACATATGAATGATTTTAATATGTCTTTAGGGGTCCTAAGAACCCTAGGGACACATTTTATCATGGAATGGGTGGAATGGTTTCATAGGTCACCCTATGACCCCCTTCGACCCATACGAATGATTCTAATATGTCTCGAGGGGTCCTACGACCCCTAGGGACACATGGCATCATGGAATGGGTCAAAGGGGGCCATCAGTCACACCATGACCCCCTTTGACCCATATGAACGATTCTAATATGTCCCTAGGGGTCCTATGACCCTAGGGACATATGTTGTCATGGAATGTGTCGACCCACCCTATCACCCCTTTCAACCCATATGAACAATTCTAATATTTTCCAAGGGGTGTTAGGACCCCTAGGGACATATGTCATCATGGAATGTGTTGAAGTGACATATGACCCCCTTCGACCCATATGAATGATTCTAATATGTTCGTAGGGGTCCTCAAAACCCTAGAGAAACATGTCATCATGGAATGTGTCAAAGGGGGTCATAGGTTATCCTATCACCCCCTTCAACCCATATGAATGATTCTAATATGTCCATAGGCGTCCTAGAACCCCCAAGGACATATGTCATCATGGAATGTATGGACCCACCCTATCAGACTCTTCAACCCATATGAAAAATTGTAATATGTCCCTATGGGTCTTGGGACCCCTAGGGACATATGTCATCATGGAATGTGTCGAAGGGGATCATAGATCACCCTATGACCACCTTTGATCCATTTATAGGATTCTAATATGTCCCTAGGGTTCCAAAGACCGCTAGAGATACATGTCATCATGGAATGGGTCAAAGAGCTTTATAGGTCACCCTATGACCCCCTTCGACCCATATGAACGATTCTAATATATCCCTAGGGGTCTTAGGACCCCTAGGGAAACATGTCATCATGGAATGGGTCAAAGGGGGTCATATGTCACCCTATCACCCCCTTCGACCCATGTGAACGATTCTAATATGTCCCTAGGGGTCCTAGGACCCCTAGGGACATATGTTGTCCTGGAATAGGTCGAATATAGTCATAGGTCACCTTATGATCCCCTTCAACCCATATGGATGATTCTAATATGTCTTTAGGGGTCCTAAGACCCCTAGGAACATATGCCATCATGGAATGTGTCGAAGGGGGCCATAAGACACATTCTATGATGACATATGTCCCTAAGGGTCCTAGGACCCCTAGGGACTAATATCATCATGGAGTGTGTCGAAGGGGGTCATAGGTAGCCTTATGACCCCCTTTGATCCATATAAATGATTCTAATATGTCCTTAGGGGTCCTAAGACCCCTAGGGACATATGTCATCATGAAATGTGTCGACCCACCTTATCACATCCTTCAATCCATATGAATAATTCTAATATGTTCCTAGGGGTCTTAAGACCCCTAAGGATGAATATCATCATGGAATGTGTCGAAGGGAGTTATAGCTCACCTTATGACACCCTTCGACCCATATGAACAATTCTAATATGTCCCTAGGGGTCTGAGCACCCTTAGGGACATATGTCATCATGGAATATGTCGACCCGTCCGAACGATTATAATACGAGGACCCTTAGGGAAACATGTCATCATGGAATGGGTCAAAGGGGGTCATAGCTCACCCTATCACCTTGTTCGACCCATATGAATCATTCTAATATGTCCTTAGGGGTCCTAGGATCCTTAGGGACATATGTCGTCATAGAATGTGTCAAAACACCCTATCACCCACTTCAACCCATATGAATGATTCTAATATGTCCCTAGGGGTCTTAGGACACCTAAGGACATATGTCATCATGAAATGTGTCTAAGGGGTTCATAGGTCACCTTATGACCCCCGTCGACCCATATGAATGATTCTAATATGTCCCTAGGAGTCTTAGAACTCCTAGAGACATATGTCATCATGAAATGTGTCGAAGGGGGTCATAGTTCACCTTATGACCCCTTTCGATCTATATGAATGATTCTAATATGTGCCTAGTGGTCGTAGCAACCCTAGGTACATATCTTGTAATGAAATGTATCAAATGGGGTCATAGGTCACCTTATTACTACCTTTGACACATATGAATGATTCTAATATGTCCCTAGGAGTCCTAGAAACCCTAGGGACACATGTCATCATGGAATGGGTCAAAAGGGGTCATAAGTCATTCTATGACCCTCTTCAATCCATATGAATGATTCTAATATGTTCGTAGGGGTTCTAGGACCCTTAGGGACATAGGTCCAAATGAAATGTGTCAAACAGGGTCATAGGTCACCCTATGAACCCCTTTGACTGATATGAACAGTTCTAATATGTCTCTAGAGGTCCTAGGAGCCGTAGGCACATATGTCATCATGTAATGTTGCGAATGACATCATAGGTCACCTTCTGACCCCCTTTGACCCATATGAATGATTCTAATATGTCCCTAGGGGTCCTAGGATAGCTAGAGACATATGCCATCATGGAATATGTAAAAGGGGGTCGACCCCCTTCAACCCATATGAATGATTCTAATATGTCCCTAGGGGTCCTAGGACACCTAGAGACATATGTCATCATGAAATGTGTCGAAAGGGGGTCATAGGTCATCCTATGACTACCTTCAACCTATATGAATGAATCTAATATGTCCCTAGGGGTCCTAGGAACCCTAAGGACACAAGTTAACATGGAATGTGTTGAAGGGGGTCAAAGCTCACCCTTTGACCCCCTTCGACCCATATGAATGATTCTAATATGTATGTAGTGGTCCTAAGACCCCTAGGGACATATGTCATCATGGAATTGGTCCAAGGGGATCATAGGTCACCCTATGACCCCCTCTGACTCATATGAACGATTCTAATATGTCCCTAAGGGTCCTAGGACCCCTAGGGACACATGTTGTCATAGAATGGGTCAAAGTTGGTCATAGGTCACCCTGTGAATCCCTTTGACCCATATGAATGATTCTAATATATCTCTAGGGGTCCTAGGATTGCTAGGGACACATGTCAGCATGAAATGGGTCAAAGGAGGTCATAGGTCACCCTATGATGCCCTTTGACTGATATGAATGATTCTAATATGTTCATAGGGGTCGTAGGATCCCTATGGACATATGTTGTCATGGAATGTGTTAAAGGGGGTCATAAGTCACCCTATGACCCCTTTTTATCCATATGATCGATTCTAATATGTCCCTAGGGGTCCTAGGACCCTTAGGGATACATGTCATCATCGAATGGGTTGAAGGGGGTCATAGATCATCCTATAACCCCCTTCAACCCATATGAATGATTCTAATATGCCCCTATGGGTCTTGGGACCCCTAGGGACATATGTCCTCATAGAATGTATTGAAGGGGGGCATAGGTCACCCTATGACCCCCTTCAACCCATATGAATGATTGTAATATGTCCCTAGGTGTACTAGGACCCCTAGGGACACATGTTGTCATGGAATGGGTCAAAGGGTGTCACAGGTCATCCTATGACCCCCTTCAACCCATATGAACAATTTTAATATCTCTCTAGGGGTCCTAAGACCCCTAGGGACATAAGTCCAAATGGAATGTGTCAAATGGGGTCATAGGTGACCCTATGACCCTCTTCGACCCATATGAATAGTTCTAATATGTCCCTAGGGGTCCTAGAAACCATAGGGACATATGGGATCATGTAATGTTTTGAATGAGGTCATTGGTCACCCTATGACCCCCTTCGACTCATATGAACGATTCTAATATGTTCATGGAATGTGTTGAAGGGGGTCATAGGTCACCGTATGACCCCCTTTGACCCATATGAATGATTTTAATATGCCCCTAGGGGTACTACGACCCCTAGGGACACAAGTTGTCATGGAATGGGTCAAAAGGTGTCATAGGTCATCCTATGACCCCCTTCAACCCATATGAACAATTTTAATATGTCCATAGGGATCCTAGGACCCCTAGGGACATAAGTCTAAATGGAATGTGTCAAATGGGGTCATAGCTGACCCTATTACCCCCTTCGATCCATATGGATAGTTCTAATATGTCCCTAGGGGTCCTAGGAGCCATAGGGACATATGGGATTATGTAATGTTTTGAATGAGGTCATGGTCACCCTATGACCCCCTTCGACCCATATGAACAATTCTAATATGTCCCTAGGGGTCCTAGGACCCCTAGGGACATATGTCATCATAAAATGTGTCGAAGGGGGTCATGGGTCATCCGATGACTTTTGTTGACCCATATGAATGAATCTAATATGTCGCTAGGGGTCCTGAGACCCCTAGCAACACATGTCAACATGAAATATGTCGAAGGGGGTCATAGGTCACCCTTTGACCCCCTTCGACCCATATGAACGATTCTAATATGTCCCTAGTTGTCTTAGGAGCCCTAGGGACATATGTTATGATTTAATCAGTCCAAGGGGATCATAAGTCATCCTATGAACTCCTTCGACCCATATGAATGATTCTAATATGTCCCTTGGGGTCCTAGGACCCCTAGGGACACATGTCGTCATGTAATGGGTAGAAGAGGGTCATAGGTCATAGGTGCACCAAAGCGTAACTTTGAAACCATTGATATTGGCATCGAATCATCAATGTCATTAGCTCTGAATGGGCGTGTGAACCCTAGTGACCCTTATTTTGGCCACGGAGATCATCCATCATCCCCGACCACCCTGTACTGAGGAGTCTCCAAGGTGCTTTAAGTACGTTTTGAGGTCAATCTTTCGAGGTTCATAACTCAGATCTCATGAGGGATATCAATGAACTATTGAATGCTACAAGATGGTGATGTTGAGACCTAAAATAACCTATCTCATTTTTAAGAGGTCGCATTCTGTTTGGATTTGGCACAATGATCTCGATCGATGCTAAAACTTGCAGTTTGCCTTAGTTCATAGGTGCACCACAATGTAACTTTGAAACCGCTAATCTTCACATCAAATTAGTAGTGCCATTAGTTTCAAGAGGGTGGGTGAACTCTAGTGACACCCTTGTTTTGGCCATAGAGACCATCCATTGTCCGCGACCACCCTGTACCGAGGAGTCTCCAAGTTGCTCTAAGTGTGTTTCGAGGTCGATCTTCCGAGGGTCATAACTTTGAGCTCATGAGGACTATTGATGAAACATTAAATTCTATAGGATAGTGATGCTAATACCTAAAATAACCTATTTCATGTTTGAGAGGTCACATTTTATTTAGATTCAGCACAACAATCTCACTTGATGCCAAAGCTCACAGTGTGCCTTAGTTCATAGGTGCACCAGAGCGTAACTTTGAAACCACTAATTTTGGCATCAAATTGTCAGTGCATCAGCTATAGGTGGGCAAGTGAACCCTAGTGACACCCTTATTTCAGCCATGGAGATTATCCATCATCCGTAGCCACCCCATACCAAGGAGTCTCTAAGGTGCTTTAAGTGTGTTTCGAGGTCGATCTTCTGAGGGTCATAACTTAGAGCTCGTGAGGGCTATCAATGAAATGTAAAATTTTACAAGACGGTGATGCTGATACTTAAAATAACCTATCACATTTTTGAGAGAACACATTCCGTTTGGATTTGGCACAACGATCTCGCTCAATGCAAAAACTCGCAGTCTACCTCAGTTCATAGGTGCATCAGAGCGTAACTTTGAAACGAGTGATCTTGGCATCGAATTGTTAGTGCCATTAGCTCTAGGTGGGTAGGTGAACCTTACTGACATCCTTGTTCCATCCACAAAGACCATCCATCATCCACAACCACCCCGTACCAAGGAGTCTCCAGTAGGGTATAATTTAGTGACTAATATTCGTAAATTTGCTAATTTTAGAAATTTTTGGCTAGTATTTTGGCTAATAATTTAAGATTTGATACAACCTAAATCACCATATTTTTATAAAATTCAATTCTAGAATATTTAAAATCGCTCAATAATTTATTTTATTGAAAAATTTAAACTCAAATATTCGCCACAGTATTCGTTACAAGAATAGATTTGAGTAACCTAAATATAATATATTATTGGAGAAATTAAATTGAACTAACCAATAATTATCATAAATATTAGTTAATTTAGGGATATATCACCAATATTTATTATTCACTATTGATTTAAAGTATATGTAACGATTCTCATAACATTCCACAAGGTAAAAAAATGTTCAATTTTGATTTGTAATATTCCATGGTGATTAATGAACTTCCTATTATTATTGAGATTCATAAATATTTTATATAAAAAAATTATGATTAAAAAATAATAGCCAAAATTAATCATATTTAGAATAAAAAATTCAGAGTTTCGCCAATATAAATAATTTTGTCTTTTCAAAATAATGAAATATTCACCAATATTTTATATCTTTTTTTGGAGGTGGCTTTCTTAAAGTTTACCCTAGTCTCCAACGTGCTCTAAATGCATTTCAAAGTTGATCTTCCGAGGGTCATAACTTTGATCTCATGAGGGCTATTGATGAAATGTAAAATTCTACAGGATGGTGATGCTAATACCTAAAATAATTTATCTCATTTTCAAGAGATCACATTCTATTTGGATTCAGCACAATGATCTTGCTTGATGCCAAAACTCATAGTGTGCCTCAGTTAATAGGTGCACCAGAGCATAACTCTGAAAGCAATTATCTTGGAATTGAATTGTTAGCACCATTAGCTTTGAGTGGGTGGGTGAACCCTAGTGACACCCTTCTTCCATCCACAGAGACCATCCATCATCCGTGGCTACCCTGAACCAAGGAGTCTCCAAGGTGCTCTAAGTGCATTTTGAGGTTGATATTCTGAGGGTCATAACTTGGACCTCATAAGGGCTATCAATCAAATGTTGAATTATATAAGACGGTGATGTTGATACCTGAAAATAACCTATCTCATTTTTGAGAGATCACATTTTGTTTGGATTTGGCATAGCTATCTCGCTCAATGCCAAAACTCACAGTATGCCTCAATTCATAGGTGCACCAAAACATAACTTCGAAATTTCTGATCTTGGCATTGAATCATCAGCACCATTAGCTTTGGGTGGGTGGGTGAACTCTAGTGACATCATTTTTTTGGCCACGAAGATCATCCATCATCTGTGGCCACCTCGTACTGAGGATTCTCCAAGGTGCTCTAACTACGTTTCGAGGTCAATCTTTCAAGGGTCATAACTCAGAGCTCGTGATGGCTATCGATGAAACATTGAATTATATAGGAAAGTGATGCTAATACATAAAATAATCTATCTCATTTTCAAGAGATCACATTCTGTTTGGATTCGGCACAACAATCTCGCTCAGTGCCAAAACTTGCAGTGTGCCTCAGTTCATAGGTGCACTAGAATGTAACTTTGAAACCACAGATCTTTGCATCGAATTGTCAATGCTATTAGCTCCAGGTGGGTGGGTGAACCCTAGTGACACTCTTGTTTCAGCTATGGAGATCATCCATCATCCGCGACCACCCCATATTAAGGAGTCTCCAAGGTGCTCTAAGTCTATTTCGAGGTCAATCTTTTGAGGGTCATAACTTGAAGCTCGTGAGGGATATCGATGAACTATTGAATGTTACAAGATGGTGATGCTGAGACCTAAAATAAGCTATCTCATTTTTGAGAGATCACATTCCATTTGGATTTGGCACAACAATCTCGCTCGATGCCAAAACTCGCATTGTGCCTCAGTTCATAGGTGCACCAAAGCGTAACTTTGAAACTGTTGATCTTGGATTCGAATCATTAGTATTATTATCTTTAGGTGGGTGGGTGAACCCTAGCTACACCCTTTTTTTAGCCACAAAGATCATCCATCATCCACGGCCACCCTGTACCTAGGAGTCTCCAAGGTGCTCTAAGTGCATTTTGAGGTCAATCTTTCGAGGGTCATAACTCGAAGCTCGTGAGGTCTATTGATGAAATGTTAAAAGCTCTAGGATAGTGATGTTGATACTTAAAATAACCTATCTCATTTTTGAGAGATCACATTCTGTTTGGATTCGGTACAGCAATCTCACTCAATGCCAAAACTCGCAGTGTGCCTCATTTTATAGGTGCACTAGAGTATAACTTTGAAACCACTAATCTTGGCATTGAATCATCAATACCATTAGCTCCAAGTGGGCAGGTGAACCCTTGTGATAGCCTTGGTCTAGCCACAAAGACCATCCATCATCTGTAGCCACCTCGTATCGAGGAGTCTCCAAGGTGCTCTAAGTGCATTTTGAGATTGATCTTCCGAGGGTCATAACTCAGAGCTCGTGAGGGCTATTGATGAACCGCCAAATGCTATAGGATAGTGATTTTGAGGCCTAAAATAACTCAAATCTCATGAGGGCTATCAATAAACCATCCAATAAAGTCTCTTAAATTGAGATATTTTGAGGTTATGTTGAAATTGAAAAGTTGTAGTATGAGAATAGTAACAAAGTGAAGTGCTAGTTATCAAAGATTATGAATCTAGGAATGACTTTGTGGTTGGGAATAGAATCCATGGTTGATGAGTGGATTCTTTAATTGTTTTGAGATTAGATTTGAAGTGAAGAGTTTGTTTCAAGGTTGAAGGTGGAGTTTAAAATTAGATTTGGGGTTATCTGAACCTTGTGTAAGAGGTTAACAAGTGTGTTTATGTCATAATAGCACTTCAAATTAAACATTGCATCCAAATTTGATAATAAAGGTTGTTAAAATGTTATTAAAAAATTATTGAATTTGAATCAAATATAACAAAAATAATCAAAATTAATGATATTCCATAAACATGAACAATACACATGATCCATGATAAATTGAACAATACTAGATACTAAATTAATATGTATATCATTGTGCACATAAATGACAAAAGTATATATCAAAATAAATGTATCCATAGAAATTTTTTTACACAGATATATATCAAAGATCATGTATCCATAGGCAAAGTACTCAAATATATATCAAAATACATAGATCCATATACAAAATGTGGTTGATCATGCCATTGATATGTGTATAATATCAATATTTTTGTATACAATGTGGCATATGCCATCTCAAAATGTCTGATGATGCATCCTATGACAACTATACTATCCTAGGGTGTGGGTAGATGATCAAAATGCAGCCTCTTTGCTGCACTAGGTGGATCAGATGCCTTCTACATAAACAAAAAGGGAAAACCCAAAGTTAGACTATTAAATTTATATGATTCTTTGTATCTAACATTGAATTAATCAAATGGATAATGATATTTTTTGTAATGAAGATTTATACTATCAAAATTTCATAATAAATACCTCTCTTTTTGACCTCATGTGCCAGTCAGGAGTCCTCTTGTATTCCCTCGAAAATGCTTGTACCTCGCTGATTGTTGGTTGTTTATGTTCAAATAAGTTTGTCAAATGAATCTACAACTTAAACTATAACATTATAATTCATAGCATGCTAAATTTATAATATATTTAATCATGAATTCAAACTACAACTTATTATTGTAGATTCCTCCTCAGGATAGAGTGGCCGCATAATCAAATCTACATAACTCTCCCATTGGACCTCGTGTGCACTAGGAGTCTCCTCTAAGATACAAAATAGTAGTTGTTAATATCACAAAAATTATTTTTGAATTTATTTATGAAGATAAGGATAATAAAAAATAAATGATACTTATACATACAATGGGGCTCTCAGTGCGAATGGAAATGCCTGATCGTCTATGATGTAGAATCTTTATAGGCTCATTGCCAGTAGCCATGCCCTATATACAATAAAGAATGTAATTAAATTTCATTACCACAAACATTTTACAAAAATGCATCTATATTTAATCAAATAGAAGGCACCTAATTACCTTTCCTTTGTCAATGCATGCTTGCTCATCCCCTGCACTTTGTTCCCTCGAGACAGGTAGTACTTGCAAGATAAAATAAAGATTAGCAACCATATATGCTACAATATCAAATAGAAAAAAAAATATGAACACAAAATAATGTACCATAGATGTCTCAAGGTAAAATGAAATGGCTTAGAGTGTGGCATCATCAATCTATCTGAGCTCCTCCTCGGTCATCAACTAAACATGAATGAAGATCAAATACATGTATTAGTCAGTATGGCTTAAAAATTAAAATTACTCTATTATAAAAATTAACTTTAAATCGCATATGTCATAAAAAAAATATGTATACACGTACCGATACCAAAGGAGTCCATGCCTCTACATTCTACTCCTCTCTCACATCAAGGTCTGTAGCCTCTTCACATGTGTCTAGTGTATCCTCATCTAATACAAAATGAGACTTAGGAAGATCACATATGGGACCTAGGAAAATATTCTTGCACGTAATGCAAGTGTGAGGCACACAAGCGTGTGATGAGCTAGCCAATGATGAACTAGCACCAGCATCATCAACATGAGGAAAGATTAAGCTAGCCTAAGATATCATTAGGTTACTCAGCCTATGAATGGGTCTGATGGTTTGAGAGCTAGCCTCTGCCATAATATATGGATGCTACACTTGAGGAGGGGGGAAGATATTAGTGGGGGGAACAAAAGTGCTAGCTTTCTTCTGCTAGAAAGAGGGTCTATCCTAAGGAGCTCCTAGTTCTACACCCATGTTGGGCTTCATGCTCCAATAGTTCACTTTAAGTTTCAACACAAATTATGCATATAATTTTCTAAGGAAATAAAATGGCACATCTAAATTGCTATGTGGAGGGATATCAAAGACCATCCACCAATGATCTCAAAAGTTTGCATGTATGGCATCATTTGTGCACCATTTAATTGATATTTTGGATTTTTTTTGGGTCGACTAGTATACCCATTTTCTGGTTTGCAAAAAGGTTAGCCAAATCCTCTTTCATTATATTGAGGGCCACAACCTCATCATAGTCCAAACCATCATCAAACATCTCGTGCATTTCATCACGCCAAAAAAGAGTGACATTTTGTTGTTTCATAAGGGTTTCAATGTTATCCACTATGGTGTTTAACTAGGATAACATAGGAGCCAATGTGGGTACATTATTATATGTTCTTTGCAAACCCCTCAATTTGGTGAGATTTTCATTTATCAAATCCTCGATTCGAAGAGGGTTTTGAGGGGGTAGAGGATCATTTGGTGGACAGTTTTGTGGGGGCACTGGATCATTTGGAATGGGTTATAAGGAATATTATTCCCTACCTCAGTGTCATCATTTTGATCAGCCATTCCTATTGAATTGCAAAACATAATATATATTAAAAAAAACCTTAATTTTAACAATTTTTTTTTCAAAAAAACCCTTGGTTCAACTAAAACAAACAAAATCATGATAAAATCTATTGAATTTACATTAAAAATGATTTAGAAAATTAAAAAAAAACCTTTATATCCAATATCTGATTCAATATTTGATATCTGATCATGGCTTCAAATTCCGGCATCCAAATAAGTGAAATAACAGCTCGCGGGTCTGTCCTTTTTTTTTTTAATATTGTGACATAGGTATATCGGATATCCGATATCTATGGTGGTTAATATAATGCGCTAGATATATTATATATTATATTATAATATATTACTTTTTTATTGTATATTATATTATATTATTATAATGTATTATATTATATTATTATAATTTATAATATATTATTATATTATAATATAATAATAATATTATTATATTATAGTATAATTATTATTATTATATTATTATAATAATATTATGTTATAGTAATATTGTTTTTCTATTTTATCAGATATTCGATATCAAATCAAATATTTGATAAGGCTTGGCCTTACTTTCCAAATTTGGTACCTAGATAGGTGATTTAAAGTCAAAGCGGATTTTGAAGCACTTTTAGATGTCTTCAAACTCTATTTTTTTCACATCGCCACTTTTTGGCACACCATGGTCCTGCACATACCTGACATACTATGAGTTTAAAATCATTATTTTTTAGGTCCCTCCACATTAATTGCATTAAGTAAAATGATCTTTGTTTCTTACATTAAATCAACAAGTTTACATTTACAATATCTCAAGTGTTTCATCATTATTGTACATCAATACACAACTATCAAAATTTGTAGTGTCAAAAATTATAGTGTCAAAAAAAGAATATATTTTTCTTCATTCTGCTCCTTATTTAGTTTTTTATCTTCATGCATGGCTACTCTTCTTGATGTACCTACATTCCAATATCATAAAAAATATTAGTAACTTATTGTATTAAACAAGATAATCATCGGTTCATGGAATCATTATGAACAATACAATACAAGAAGTAAATATACCTAGTCGACTTTTTGTTGAGATAATGGGCGTTGCACACATTGCATAGTATTTTTATATTTTATTACTTTATTTTATTATGTAATATTGCACCTAGATGGACCTGCAACATGTAAAGATTTCCATGGGATATACTTGATGAGTTGTATTGTAACATTGTGATAATATTTTATGTAATTATTTAATATTGAGAAAAATAATTAAATTTCTAATATTAAATGTGGGGTTAGTGGGTTAGGTAGTACATGGTTTTAGCACATGGTTTATGTAATACAACTTGGTGGTTTTGTGGGACTTGCTACTATATAACCAGCCACAAGGGTAGTTGTTGTGTGAGTGAGAAAGGAAAGAGTCGAGTGAGATAAGGCTTGACAAGGTAGCTAAGGGAGAATTTGTGAAGGTTGGAAGCATGGCATGGGATGTGTGGATTCATGCTTGTTCACATAGTTTGTTTGGTTGTGGCTATGGCTTTGAAAGCTTCCATGGTTGTATTGCAATGGTATTTTTGTTGAATAATACATGGTGATGGATGCTTTTGGAGGTTGAGTTTTTCCCTCAATGAGGGTTTCCCATAGTATATCTTGTGTCACATTTTTGTGGGTATGTTGACTATTCTCTTGCATGTGGATTTTACTTTTGTCTGTATTTCAGATCTATTATGAGGTTATGTGGAAACAGTTATATTATTTCTTGCAAGTTTCCTTACAAGTGGTATCAGAGCTTTGGGATTATTATTGTAACCCTAGATTAAATCCATGGGAATGCATGACCGGATAAAAGAAAGGGCAAGATATGGGTAAGTGCATCAAGTTGTGGTGCCAAAAGGGGGGGTATAAGTGGACAACTTTTTTCTGAAATCAAAAATTTTTGAATTTCAACAAGAATTTGAAGATAGTTATGCTCAAAATTTTAAGATATGACAAAAACAAAACTCATAGTCCTTTGAATCTAGTTTCTAAACTACTAATTTTTTTTCAAAATCATTTAGTTTTAGGTCCTCAAAAAAGGTGGCCACAAAAAGTGGTATTGTTTATTCCAAAAAAACATAACATATTACAAAGTGTGGCCCCCCTAAAATTTTAACTTTTTTTTTGAAATTCTTTAATTGCTCTGGTCAAAAGTTACTTAACACTATGTAGTTTATCCAAGATTTTTCAAGTAATTTTATAATGTCTAATTTTTTAAAATAAATTTTTTAACTAGAAATATCCCAAAAACGTGAAATATCTGTGTGCTCCCCCTAGAAATAATTGAAAACTAATCTAAAATCAAATTTATTTTTTTGAAAGTATGTAGAATGGAATCTAGTTTCTAAAAAATTAAGTTGTAAAATTTGATGAATGAGCTAAAATCTACAACCCAATTAGTACATGGTGGTTTTTGACAAAAAAATGGACATACATTCAAAAGAAATTATAGATGAAAGACTTGAAATAGTTCAAATTAAAAATAAATTATATGGTTATATAGCTAACACAGAGACCTACAATGTCATGTAACCTGATCTTATCGATGCCTAACCACAAGGAATCCTGAAGGAGAGCACACAAGAAAAATCAATCATTTTTTGTATGCTTGTAGCAAAACACATCTCAAACCTATTTATAAACTCCAAACCTCTAGGTTGGATCTCCAAGGCAAAACCAAGCCTTAGGCTTGGTTTTAATGCAAAGCTTTGAATAGTGCATACGCCCTATAGCACGCATGCGATATTTAAAGATTTTGAATTTGCATCTAAATAGCTCGTGCATGCTATAGTGTGCACACACTATTGAGACCCAATTAGTGCATAGAGAAGGAAGAACAGATGCAAAGCAAGAGCAAGAGAAAGGGGGGGATGGTTGTGTGTGTGTGTGTGAGAGAGAGAGAGAGAGAGATAGATAGAGAGAAAGTAGGGGATGGGAGAGGGAAGAGAGAGAGTAGGGAATGGGAGAGAGAGTAGGGGTGGTAGAGACAGTATGAGATGGGAGAGAGAAGAACTGTGAGAGAGAGTAAGGGTGGCAAAGAGAGAGTACAAGATGGGGGAGAGAGATTGAGAGTAGGGGATGGGAGAGAGGGGAAGTGTGAGGGAGTAAGTAGGGGTGGCAAAGAGAGTACGGGATGGTAAAGAGAGATTACATAGTGGGAGAGGGAGCGAGAGAGGGAGAGAGAGAGGAGGATGGGAGTGAGAGAGAGAGAGAGAGAGAGAGAGAGAGAGAGAGAGAGAGTAGGGCATGGGAGAGAGTGTGAGAGTGTGAGAGAGTAGGGGTGGTAGAGAGAGAAAGTAGGGGATGGGAGAGGGAAGAGAGAGTAGGGGATAAGGGAGAGAGAGTAGAGAAGGAGAGAGTGAGAGAGAGAGACAGTAGGCGGCAGAAGAGGGAGTGGGAGAGGGAGAGAGAGGGGGGATGGGAGTGTGTGTGAGAGATCTAGAGAGTAGGGGATGAGAGAGGATAGAGAGAGGGACGATGGGAGTGTGTGATGTGTGTGAAAGAGATAGAGTAGGAGAGGGGAGAGGGGAGATAGAGAGAGAGTAGGGAATGGGAGAGAGAGAGTAGGTGGTGGGAGAGGGAGTGGGAGAGGGGGAGAGAGGGTGAATGGGAATGTGTGTAAGAGAGAGAGAGAGAGTATGAGATGGGAGAGAGAGGAAGTGTGAGAGAGAGTAGGGGTGGTAGAGAGAGAGAGTATAGGATGGGAGAGAGAGATTGAGAGTAGGGGATGGGGAGAGAGAGACAGTATAGGATGGGAGAGAGAGATTGAGAGTAGGGGATGGGGGAGAGAGAGAGAGAGTAGGTGGTGGGAGATAGAGTGGGAGAGGGAGAGTGAGAGAGAGTAGGGAATGGGAGAGGGGGGAGAGAGAGAGTAGCTCAAGAGAGAGTAGGGGATGGGAGAGAGAGAGTAGGCAGTGGGAGAAGGAGTGGGAGAGGGAGAGAGAGGGGAGATGGAAGTGTGTGTGTGTGTGTGTGTGTGTGTGTGTGAGAGAGAGAGAGAGAGAGAGAGAGAGAGAGAGATAAGGGGATGGGAGAGAGCGTGAAAATAGGAGAAAGAGTAGGGGGTGGCAGAGAGAGAGAGAGTAGAGAGGGAGAGAGTGAGAGTGAGAGTGAGAGTAGGCAGTGGGAGAGGGAGTGGGAGAGATAGAGTGAGTGAGAGATAAAGTAGGGGATGGGAGAGGAGAGAGAGGGGGGATGGGTGTGTGTGAAAGAGAGAGAGTAGGAAATGGGAGAGGGGAGAGAGAGATAGAGAGAGAGTAGGGGATGGGAGAGAGAGTAGGCAGTGGGAGAGGGAGTGGGAGAGGGAGAGAGGGGGGATGGGAGTGTGTGTAAGAGAGAGAGAGTAGGGGATGAGAGAGAGTGTGAGAGTATGAGAGAGAGTAGGGGTGGTAGAGAGAGAGTGAGAGTAGGGGATGTAGGAGAGAGAGTAGAGAGGGAGAGAGAGAGAGACAATAGGCATTAGGAGAGAGAGGGGGAATAGGAGTGTGTGTAAGAGAGACAAAGTAGGGGATGGGAGAGAGAGAGTAGGTGGTGGGAGAGGGAGAGAGAGGGGGAATGGGAATGTCTATAAGAGAGAGAGTAGGGGATGGGAGAGAGAGAAAGTGTGAGAGAGTAGGGGTGGTAGAGAGAGTACAAGGTTGGAGAGAGAGATTGAGAGTAGGGGATGGGGGAGAGAGAGAGTAGGCGGTGGGAGACAAAGTGGGAGAGGGAGAGTGAGAGAGAGGAGGATGGGAGTGCATGTGTGTGAAATAGAGAGAGTAGGGAATGGAAGAGGGGGGAGAGACAGAGTAGGGGATGGAAGAGAGAGGGTAGACGATGGGAGAGGGAGTGGGAGAGGGAGAGAGAGGGGGGATGGAAATGTGTGTGTGTGTGTGTGTGTGTGTGTGTGTGTGTGAGAGAGAGAGAGAGTAGGGGATGGGAGAGAGTGTGAATATGTGTGAGAGAGAGTAGGGGTGTTAGAGAGAGAGTAGAGAGGGAGAGAGTGAGAGTGAGAGTGAGAGAGAGTGAGAGAGTGAGAGTGAGAGAGAGAGAGAGTAGGCAATGAGAGAGGGGAGAGTGAGAGTAGAGAGAGATAGAGAGAGAGTAGAATATGGGAGAGAGAGACTAGGTGGTGGGAGAGGGAGCAAGAGAGGAAGAGGGGAGGGTGGGAGTGTGTGTAAGAGAGAGTAGGCAACGGGAGAGTGTGAGAGAGAGTAGGAGGTGGCAGAGAGATAATCGGATGGGAGAGAGAATGAGAGTAGGGGATGGGAGAGAGTGTGTGAGAGAGAGTAGGGGGATGGGAGAGAGAGTGAGAGAGAATAGGGGGATGGGAGAGAGAGTAAGAGTAGGGGATGGGAGAGAGAGAGAGTAGAGACGGAGAGAGATAGTAGGTAGTGGGAGAGGGAGTGGGAGAGGAGAGAGAGAGGGGGGATGGGAGTGTGTGTGAGAGATCTAGAGAGTAGGGGATGGAAGAGGAGAGAGGGTGAGAGAGATTAGGTGGTGGGAGAGGGAGAGAGAGAGAGTAGGTAGTGGGAGAGTGAGAGTGAGAGAGAGAGTAGGGGATGGGAGAGAGAGAGAGAGAGAGAGAGAGAGAGAGAGTAGGGGATGGGAGAGGGGAGAGAGAGTAGGGGATGGGAGAGGGGAGAGAGAGTAGGGGTGGTAGAGAAAGTACAAGGTGGGAGAGAGAGATTGAGAGTAGGGGATGGGGAGAGAGAGAGAGAGTATAGGATGGGAGAGAGAGATTGAGAGTAGGGGATGGGGGAGAGCAAGAGTAGGCGGTGGGAGACAGAGTAGGAGAGGGAGAGTGAGAGAGAAGAGGATGGGAGTTCATGTGTGTGAAAGAGAGAGAGTAGGGAATGAGAGAGGTGGAGAGAGAGATAGTAGCTTGAGAGAGAGTAGGGGATGGGAGAGAGAGTAGGAAATGGGAGGAGTGGGAGAGGGAGAGAGAGAGAGGGGGGGATGGAAATGTGTGTAAGAGAGAGAGAGAGAGAGTAGGGGATGGGAGAGAACTTGTGAAAATGTGAGAGAGAGTAGGGGGTGGTAGAGAGAGAGTAGAGAGGGAGAGAGTGAGAGTGGGAGAGAGAGAGTGAGAGTGAGGGTAAGAGAGAGAGAGAGAGAGTAGAGAGAGAGAGAGACTAGGTGGTGGGAGAGGGAGTGGTTGAGGGAGAGAGAGGGGGATGGGAGTGTGTGTAAGAGAGAAAGTAGGGGATGGGAGAGAGTGAGAGAGAGAGTAGGAGGTGGCAGAGAGAGAGAATAGGATGGGAGAGAGAGAGTGAGAGTAGGGGATGGGAGAGAGTGTGAGAGAGAGTAGTGGGATGGGAGAGAGAGTGAGAGTAGGGGATGGGAGAGAGAGAGTAGAGAGGGGGAGAGGGAGAGAGAGAGAGAGAGAGAGAGAGAGAGAGAGAGAGAGAGAGAGAGAGAGAGAGAGATAGTAGGTAGTGGGAGAGAGAGAGAGAGAGAGAGAGAGGGGGGGGGGGGGATGGGAGTGTGTGTGAGAGATCTAGAGAGTATGGGATGGGAGAGGAGAGAGGGTGAGAAAGAGAGAGTAGGTGGTGGGAGAGGGAGGGAGAGTGTGTAGTGGGAGAGGGAGAGAGAGAGAGAGAGAGAGTAGGGGATGGGAGAGAGAGTAGCCCGAGAGAGAGGGGGGATGAGAGTGTGTGAGACAAAGAGAGTAGGGGATGGGGGAGGAGAGAGAGAGTAGGGGATGGGAGAGGATAGAGAGTGAGAGAGTAGGGGATGGGAGAGAGAGAGAGTAGGCGATGCGAGAGGGAGTAGGAGAGGGAGAGTGAGAGAGAGAGTAGGAGATGGGAGAGAAGAGAGAGACTGAGAGAAAGTAGGGGATGGGAGAGGAGACAGTGAGTAGGGGATGGGGGATGGTGGGATAGGGAGAGATGTTTTTTGACATAGTGCGTACATGCTTTATATTTTGTATGCACTATAGTGCATACGTACTATGTCAAATCACCCAAAAATGGTGAAAAAGCAAGTTTGGGTCCCATTTCATCCATTCTCTACTTTTGGTCTGTTGTGCATTTAGTTGTTCTAATAGAAAACATGAATTTCAACATAGCAAACACTATTTGAATTCTTTTTAAAGCTATAAAACACCAAATTCAATCATTGGATACATGATTTGAAGACTTTTTGAATATTCTTTGTATAGAAAAGGTTACTACAATCTTTTTCAAATATTCTTTGTTGATATATAGATACATATTTGATTATAATTTGACATGTTGTTCAATATATAGTGAATTCTTTGAAATTTGTATGTTTGAATGAAATGTTATTTCGAAATGGTTAGAAATTTGACAAGTTGTTTGATATATATTGTGTATTCATTCAAATAACTGTAATTTTTATATGTATTCGAATGATTTTTAATTTACACATTGTAAATAATTTAGATGTTTGAATAATTTGACATGTAGAAATCATCATCATTCTGAGGAAGAAACCAAAAACTCAAACAAATGAAGATAGGGAGAGAGATTTAGCAATTAAAAGAGATAAAATGAAACTACAGCATGAACAAAGAAAATTGCAAAGCAATAATGAAGAATTGACTTTCGAAGAGGATCAAGAACCACTAATACAAAGAAACAAAGAAGAAGAATTGGAAAGACAAAGAGAATGAATGAGACTGTTACACTCAAGAAGACAAGTGAATTGTGAAGCTACACCATCTTCGAATGTTGGAGTCATATCATCCTCTCATGTTGAAGAGACACTAATTTGTAGATATAACGATGTACACACTCCATCATGTCATGTTGAAGGCACAACATCAACACCTCAAGTAGGTGATATTCCATCTTTTGCATCTTATTGCCAAGGCACATCATCTTCAGTTCAAGATACACAATACACTCAACCTTATGTTGATATTCAAAATGTTGAGGGAATGGAAGAGATTATAAAACCTTCTATAATTCATTTTAGAAGACCAAAATATTTAATTGATATTCATACTAACATTTTGAAATCAATGCCTAACAATATTAGCAAGCATACTTGTCAAAGAAAAGTTAATCGTACGTAGAGATTTTTTTTGAAGAATTAAATATTATAGGTCAATGTCAATTATTTTTTGAAATGATTAGGAATTTGAAATGTAGGCCTATCATGAAAATTATTTGGCTAAGAACGATGGATGATTCAAATGAAAAAATATTGTAAAGAATCTAATGAGTGCTTACGAAAAAGTGGGTTCTAAATCTTGCACCAAAGATAGTAATATCACAAGACAAGTACTTACATCAACAATAGTAAGTAGCCAAATGAAGAAAGCTCAACTCATGAGAAAGACAAGCAAAACATTAAAAATTGGTAGAGGTACTCTAAGGAGAGCCATGCTAGGGCATGAGAGATTGGAAGATCCAACAAAAAATGAGTTATGGATATTTAGCGGTAGACTACTGTGAAAGGATAAAGAAATTAGCGAAGCTTTGAAATCATTGATCGAAGATTTTTGGAAAAATAACATGTGTTTCCCCTAATCAAAGAGATGTTGTAAGAAGGAGGATTGGTAGCCAAAATCGTGACCCACATGCGAAACATTTTTTAGACTCAACTCAGACACAATTTTTTGAAAAATTTATTGGTATGTATCCTCAAATTCGAATAAGTCAAAGATTATTTTGAGATGGGTAAACCTTTTTATGTCAAGATAAATCACACACGCAAAAATTTTTGTTGTAGGATACATATTGAATTTTCTAACCATTTTGATGTTTTTAGGCATATATGTGTTTTTTTGTATTCTAATTTTATTTTGCAAGACTGTGACATGAATGAGCCACCAAGTTCTTCAAGCGAATTCATATCCAACATTTTATATGAAATAGGGGATGGCTAACAATTTTACATGACATCATGCTTGAATGGTACATGATTATTTTGTGATTCTTTGCAACTTTTATCAACTTGTCAACATATCGATAGTACACATGCAATTGGAAATGAAATAGTAGATTATAGAAAATTTAAGACAATGACATATGCTCTAAAAGATGGAAAACAGGGAAAAAGATGTGATTTAGTCATTGAAAATATTCCAATGTATGAGTTCATGAATTTTTTTTTTGAAAAGATTATTTACGAGTATGCAAGGCATACACATAGAGCTTGATGGTTGGATTTGCAATTCAAGTTGTGCAAGGATACGTTTCCACTAGATACCATTGTTTTGGTTGTAGACTTCATAGAGAACTATACACTACAACCACAAAATGAGGTGCAAGAAAAGTATTATACTTCTTAACAAGTTTCCATATTTTTTCACATAACATTCATGCATTCACCTACAAGTACAGAGGATGGCAGGAAGATTTTGAGGGTGTACCATTTTTACATCAGCGATGATCAATCACATTCTACAGAGTTTGTACAAGGTTGTTGTGAACTATTTTATGGAGATTTGGCTAATAGGGGTATCGCATATTGTCAGCACATTATTTGGTTAGACAATTGCGCATCTCAATTCAAGAATGCATGGATGTTATATTGGTTAAGCATGATGCATAGGTTGTGTAGAATTTAATATATGTGGAATTTCACAGAGCTGGTCATGGAAAGGGAGAGCATGATGGTGCAAGTGCATGCATCAAAAGAGCCTTAGCTTGTGAAGAACTAAAGTACAAAGATGGAGCAATATTGATAGATGCAAAGTCCATCATCCAGTGGTGTAACACTACAATGGGTCTAGGTAAGGAAGGTGAGTCTATGATTCGTAGATTTTTTTGGTTGATAGATAATACTAACATTGCACCATACCAGGATTTAATAGGATCCAGTGAGTTGCATTCTTTTAGAAGCTCTAATGCAAGTTCATGGAGTATCCACACATGAAAAATGGCATGCTATTGTCCATCATGTGCAGAGGAAAATTGGGATGACTGTGAGTCGACTGAATGGGTGGACAAATGGGATATATGAGTTTTGGACCCAATTGACACCTATCGTCCCCCACAAGCACTATAAATGGTATAGATGGATTCATCTATTGACTTTGACTGCTTGTTTGATCTAGTGCAACCTGGTAATATATATATATATATATATATATATATATATATATATATATATATATATATATATATATATATATATATATATATATATATATATATATATATATCTTTGTAATTTCAATATGTAACTTCAAACTGGTGAAAGTAACGATACAATGGGAGAGGTTTCCAAGACTCATCAAGCCATGTTCAATAAGCCACTTGATCATTGCTAGAAGCTCAAACAAATAATTCTTTGCATTTGGAACATTGTTACCAATAATGATATTATGACTAACATGCTTTTATCTTTTAGTAAAAATCAAGAGGAATCTAGTGGTTCAAATGCTACAAGTGAGTTTCCTAATAGAGGGACATTTAGGGGCAGAAAATCTAATGGCAAAGGAAGGTCTAGTGGAAGAGGGCCTAGTGTGTTCACTAGTAAATGCTTTACTTGTAACCAAGTAGGACATCAGTCCTTTAGATTCCCTGAAAAGAACAAACAAGGATATTACATTTATTTGGTTCTATTCCTTCTTACAATTTTTATTGCCTTATGTGTTTTGGGTTCGAATTTGAAAACAAGACACTCTCATGTGTCCTTTCTTAAATTATTGACGTAGTGTCATAGAAAATAATTCTTTTCAAATTAGTTTCTTTCTAGAGTTGGTCAATATGAAATATAGTTAGTATATTCTAAAACAAGTAAGAGAACCTAGAAATGACCCCTCTTTTTCTCTGAGTTATCTTCATTCCTCTAACAGTGATCTCAATCTTAGCACTAAAGATAATGCACAGTACAAATCTACTCTTGCCAACTATTATTATTATTTCTAAGAAAGAGATGGAAAAATAAAAGTAATCCAACATGAAGTAAAATAAAAACAATTGAAACAATCAAGGGAAGTTAGCCATGTGGGACCTTTATATACTTCACCACAACCTTATAAATATATATATTGCCGCCTCGTGAGTACCCTCTTTTAAGTGCCTCTTTACCTTCCATGTGACCACAGTCTGTTCCTTAACTTCTATTACACTCCAAACGTGTTCTCTTTTAATGCCCTTGCATTAACTAAATAATTCATTATTATTATTATTATTATGTACTTAATGTTGCTTTTAATTGCCCATGATCGCTTGTTGTTTTAACTAGATCATATGTTAACTTTAAACCTAGCAGCAATTTCCAATTCCTTTTGAATGTTTTAAAACTTAATCAAAGTCACTGTATTGCACATCCACATAACAATCACAGTTTTCAATACTTTTACCTAATAGTTATACTGATCTCTTTAATGTAGAGGATCCATTTCATGGGATCAAGGGCCCCGAGACCATGAAATGGCAATGATTAACCTTGTATTATATAAATCTAACATTTTATATGCAAAGAAATGAATGGGAATGTGAACAAGCTAAAAATAATTTTTGGTCTACTTGGGGGTACAAGGAAATAGATATTCTTTCATTTTAGAATTAATAACTTAGCATTCTTATTTTGCATTTTTTATTTCAAACGGAATTGATTTGAATCATCAATCTGATGATGCTTGTATTTTCAGTATTTGAATTCAATTCCTACACAATATTTATAAAAGACATCTAACCAAATTTAAAAAAATAGATGTAACAAGGATCAAGACATTATGCATGCTTAGTGTTTCCTTTGATAGAAGAACATAAGTAGGGATAAATATGATGAACTTTTCATCTTAGAATCTATTTTTCTTTGAGCTTGTGTTTCTATCCATTTTGAGTTAACTAATTTTTATCATGAATTGTTATTCTCATTCATACTTTACTATATATTTTATTTTTCTAGCATTTGGTGTCTTTACTTGCTATAATGATTTATGAGAAATCCATTCAACAATTGGATTAAGCTTGTTAGAATTGCTGTAGTAAATTACAACATGTCATCTACATTAGGCTCTTAAAGGGCTGAACTATTTCCATAGTATATGAAACTTCAGTGTTAAGAGAAAATGATAGATGTTTTACCATGATTCTTGGATCAAATTTTATAGAATTACCAAATGAGCCTCAAGCCTTTACAAAAGGGCTTATAAAATCATGAAATTATTCCTAACATCCTAAAACCTTATTGTCTTGCTCATGAATCCTTTAGGAAGGTGGTGTAGTGTAGGGTCCTTGTCGAATGCCCCATGATGCCCCATGATGACTTTTGTGCTGTTGGAGGGCTAGTAATTTGTCAATTAGGTCTCTTAAGACACCTTGGAAGAATTAGGTATTAGGAGTTGGGTCTAGCCAAGTGGATGGTTAAATCCAACTGAATACACATTATATAACACGTAAAAGTCTTATTTAACCCTTGGTTAAGGCCTTTGCATATTTGGAGTTATTTTGAGTCATATGGATTTTTTAGGTGTTTTTGGAAACTTGGATAACTTTCTTGCTTGAAGAAGTTTGGAAGTGGAGTTAGTCTTGTGGATCCAAAGGTGTGGAGTTCAATGGGTTAAGCCTTTTGAATGATTATCCTCTGATAAAAGATTGAGTGGGTTGGGTCATTGTTTTAGTTACACTTGAGGAAGATATAAGGGCATTGTTTCAAAGCAAAGGCCATCTCTACTTATAATTGAACAAACTATATCATTCACTCTCTACATAAACTGTGATGATTCTTCATTTGTAGGTCACCAAAGAAGAGGGCTAATAAAGTCAAAGAACCAGTGATAAAGGGTGAGATGCCAAAATCATCTATGAAATGATATTATCAATTCACATCCTCAATGTTTATTAGTGCTTTTTGTTCAAGTACCATTGTGTGTTAATCATATATAGTATACATATAATCAATTTACTTTTCCATAAAGCGGTTCCTATGTTAACAACTTTTACTGTATTTCTTGATTTTGTTCCAGCATTTAATGTGATTGTAATATTCGTTTGTAACTAAAGGAGGGCAAAGAAAAAGAGTAAATGTTGTCACTGAAGTCTGCACCTTTTTCGAAAGTTGTTATCTAAGGATGACCTTGTGAAACATGGAAACAACCTCCAAGCTGTGGGACTTGAACTATGAGGTTGAGTCTTTGAAGAAACCTGGCTTCCTCTTACTATCAGGATGCACCTAACTACTCTTGGAGAGGAAAAGGGAGAAGGAGAGCATGAAAGCAAATCTACCTAATCTAATCTAAAGATGTGATGCAACAAAATAGAGTGTTCAGACCAATATCTGCCCATATATGCACTATTGTACCAGAATGAAACTAAGGATTACACATTCAGACTTGCTTTTATCTAATAATCACATGCAGATCAGAAGACCAAGATGAATGACACAAGGAAAGAGAGATTCACTTATATTATCATTCATAGGCCAAGGAGATATAGTCATGCAGATCATAGATCTCTACAAAACACAAATGAGAGGCAAATAATTCTTGCACTTGCACATTAATGGTTGAAGGAGATAAAAAAAATGGCATACCATTCTGAGGTAGAGGGAATTCACACATGAGATTGCAGAGCAATATCAGAGAATCCAGAGAAGGATCGACCTCTTCAAAAATTTTAGAAGTTGCCTTTATATCTTAGGCATAACTGAGATGTCCTCCAACTAAAGTTACTCCCCAACCACTACATTGAAGTCTTACAGAGAACAATCATGGGGATCCAGAAGAAAATCTGATCTGAATATAGCTTTTTGGTACCATGAAATCTGATTTTTAACTAAAAAAGGGCCTTGAAAAGATAGAAATGATGCCATAACTATGCTCTAACCAGGTAGATAGGTTGGATCGGGGGGTAGAGTGTTCCTCTTTGTTTCGTATTTACTCCAGGGTGGTTGGAATCGATCATAAGATCAGATTATGCAAAAAACCTCGGTATCCCTTGTTCCCAGTTCATGAACTAGTGTGGTAAGTAAGTCAACATAACCTTAGCACTAGAATGAGCCATGTGGACCAATGATCTCTTTTCACTTTGCCATCCCACAAGGTCTTCTCGAGGTTGACCAATCTTTCTTTACTAACTGCACCAATTCCTCAAACTCCAACTACGATGATCACATTAACTGCCAGCGCATCTAATAGTTACTACCTCCACCAGACCCACTGGGACATGTGTCACTGAGGTGCTATGTCACTATGTCTATCCTCTAACCCATTTCCCATAGCGAGATAGTGCCCACAGTGGATTTAGACTGATCTGACAATCATGAAGACTTGCCATATTACTGCACTATCTCCTTAAAACTTCTGGGCCCACCAAACACTTGGCAACCACCTGGCACAACCTGGCAAGACCTGGCCCCACTGATCCACATGGAACAATGGCACTATGTTGCTATGGTTAATATCCTTGCATCTTTTCATAGTGAGATAGTGCCTACCGTTGATTTTCCTTGGATCTATGGTGATCAACAAAATTGTACAAGTGCACACCGAGTTGGCTGAGTGGACCAATGAAATATCACCACTGTACTATGACCCACCTGAAAACTGCCACCAAGGATGAGCCATAATATTATTTGGAGAAGGGCGGGCCCATGATGTCATCTGTGCCACGCATCACCAAGGCATTATATCATATTGGATAATATCCTCGCAGCTTTCCATAGCGATATAGCACCTACTGTCAATCTCGACTGATCTGAGGGTGAGGAAATCTTCATGTGTTCAAAAGGGGTGTGGGTCTAGGTAACTGTTGACATCAACAAATTGCCCAGCTGGCAACGAACCAAAGCCTCATTCCAAGCATAGTCATTCTTCCACATTGCCTAAGGTCCCACCGTGTGTGCCAAATTTCATCACTAATATCTGACGGGGCATGCTTGGGACCCACCTTCCTTCTGATGTTTTCATAGTATCACTTTTCATCTGGGTGTTATGTCGCTAAAGGTGAGGAACACATACTTTTTGATAGTGCCACAGTGCCCTCAGGGATCTATCAAAACTCAGTGCTGGAGAAACAACAAAGAAAAAGGGAGGACCCACCGGCCACACGGCCAAAAGGTGTTATGTCACTATGGAAAAATAACGTGCAACTTCCCATAGCAAGATAGTGCCAACCATTGATATATCTCGATCCAATGATGGGGACTTGCGAGCTCACCAAAACATTAAAATGTGCTAGGAAAGAAATATTATCAGGTTGGCATAAAGTATTTGTGCCTCCTTTGAATATTTAAATATTTAAAACTTGTGAAAGTTACTATGTTGAATTCAAATGTGGTGATTCTGGCCAGAAGGAAAAAATGACCAACAGTAAACAAGTTGCATCTATGAATACACCTACAAATGGAAGTAGAAGAAAATATAAGGGAGCTAAGGAAGTAAAAAGTATAATAGATTATGACCAAATAGGGATATCATTAGATACATGTGCAAGGAGTTCAAATGATGAACTTTTGGTATGTAAACTCCAAAATATAGTTTTTGGTTTCAAACTAAACTTGAGTATGCATTTGACTTATTTATCCTAAAAATGTAGAATCCATGGAGATCACGTGCATGCACTAATTAGTAGACTTTGGGAGTTGGGCTTCACTTCAAAAATATATGAAGAACATGCATAGGTATTGGAAACTTCTTAGATTGCTTAACATACCCGTCACCTTTAAAAATAGTTATAATGTTTTAGATTGTTAGGACTAGTTTCAAGTTGATATCAGCCTAGTTGTAAAGGCTTGAGACTCATTTGTGTTCCTATAAACCTTGAGTCCTTAAGACTGATGCAGAGGTTAAGTAATCCTAAGCACAATACTGATATCAACCTAATAGGATAGGTCTTACACCTAAACCTCTACACCTTGACACAACAACAACACAAATGGATTAGCATTAATCCATAAACTTGATACCTAGCAACTTGATTCAACACCTAAGAAATGGTGGATCTTCACAAATTAAGACTCTCAGCATGTAAAGGGGGTTACATATATCAGCAAAACCAAAAAAACAAGGCCATACAGCAACATGAACACGGGTTCCATAGTTCTGTCTGAATAATGCAGCACTTAGCATTAATTGAAATGTCCCTTTCCTGATTTTCTATGATATTTCAAGCCTCTAATCAGATCTTTAAGATCAAACAACCAATCTTTCAAAGATCCACCAATTTCTCAATAAACCCCAAATCGGGTATGCCGGAAATAGTGCCAAAAAATTTCACAGCTTCACATATTATTAGTAAATCTGAA
Organism: Cupressus sempervirens; assembly: GCA_028749045.1. Lineage (NCBI taxonomy): Eukaryota > Viridiplantae > Streptophyta > Pinopsida > Cupressales > Cupressaceae > Cupressus > Cupressus sempervirens. The sequence goes on from CM053783.1 coordinate 882,268,699, forward strand.
AGTGGAAATTTTTATAGAAATTTCAGCAGCATAAAAGCCTACAAAATGAAAATTTCAGATCTGTATAACATTTACACAATAGCTCCCAAACGGAGGATAAAAAGAATGCTCATCGGGCTCCTGAAAACAACATAAAATAGCCCAAAAACACCACAAAAACACTAATAATCTATTACAGAAGTATAATTGTGACCAAATACATATGTTAAGCTCTCTATTAACATCTAAAATTATAAAATATAGCAGCAACCCAAACTGATATGAAATACTCAACCGGAAACACCAAACTCTTACAAAACACACACCCGAAAAACCACAAATCTGCACTGTTTAGCACAAAGGAAAACTCTACATGAGCATGCACATGGAATGGATTCAAAATCCCATCATTAGCCTTCCTAGAAGCCTACAAACTCCCATTCTTGGGTCTCCTTCTCCATAGGTTTGGAAGCCTATGAAGAATAACAAAGAAATGAGCAAAAATCAAGTTCTGGAATAAGCCCAAAATGCCTCCAAACTCCTTAAAAGAGGGCATAACCCTAACTCACGTCCAAGAGGGGTTAATAAAACATATTCTAATAATAATTTTCATTTATTAGTCCATTAGCTTCCAAAGATTATCCCCTTTTTCCGAAACTTCACCTTTTTGGGCTTGCCTACTTTAGAAAAGATTATTATTTTTAATTATTTGAAAAGGGGACATGACAAGTCCTCCCCTTCCAAATATTGCTTGTCCTCAAGAAATGGCTGAACAATAAACCAATCAATCCACCTGGATCCCAAATGTAGTCATGAACTATACTATTTTCAATCAACACAGGCTCCTGCAATATCCTCTGCAATATAACCAAGAGGAATCCATAATCAAATTGACAATTACTGCTCAACCAAACTCCAAAGTCAGAACTTCCATAGTTAGAAACCCATGAGACACAAACTCTTAGAACATCAAAACCCAAGTACAGTGGAAAAATCAAACTACCAACATAGTAAATACCATCAATGCATCCCACTGGCCTATACAGAATGTACAATCCAACTCTACAACAATGGTGAATGCTCCTGAATGAAACTATACAAAGTATGGAGAATCCACACACTATACAACTCCTACAGTCAACACAACTCTGTAGATCACCGGCCACTGTCTTATAACCATAACTCCCATGCACCCCATGAACAAGTGATACAACTCACTATGACTGATCACCAACTAAGTCAGGAGATGTCATAGCCAAAGGAGTAGAATCAATAAAAACACTGGCTGAATCATCACTCCAAAACTCTTGCTCTAAGTCATGTATTATCAAGTTGTAGACTATAGAACCTATCACCATGTCATGCCCATCACGAGTCTCATCTCAAGGTGTCAAACTATCCCATAACTGATGATAAGCACTAGGAACCAAAGTACATCTCTGTATCATCATCTCATCAACATGGTCATCAAAGGTAAATTGATGAACATACCTCACAATGTAATGCCGATAGAATGCGCCAATCTCAGTCAGTGGCTCAGACTGCAATCTAGATGTAACTAACTGCAATCGATCACTAACCAAGTTAGAACTGACTACTACCTCTAAAGACATCACCAAGGGAGTAGTATTACTAGCAGGAACCATGCCAACTGACAGCTCACCAACATCACACATGGTCTTTGATACAACATCTCTAGTCTCTGTGCCATTAGTACTAGAGCTCACCACCATGTCAGGCATACCACAACAATCTACTACAACACCCAACTCAACTGAACCTAACTCTAGTGGGGATGAACCTGATATGCCAATGTTAGTATCAAGGATGGATGCATCCCCATCTCCACTATCTTTGACAATCTTGACCATGGACATCCTCGAATCACCAGACACCACAGCTTGTGACTGTACAGAATCCAGTAAAGACTGTATTTTCTCTAACTCCATGGTCACCTTAGCCAAATGAAATTGTGACTCCTTGAAAGCCAACTATGTACTCTCAAGAATCTTAGAAGTCACCTCAAGTTGCTGAGTAATCTCACTCACCTCATCTTCCTTGGCCAACAATGCATCATATGCTATACTGCCCCACTCCATAAGATAATCTCTGTCGGCTACCAACTGCATATAATCCTATCTCAAAATTTGGATAGCCTCCCATAAAGAGTGGAACTCTATCAAGGAAAGATAACTGCCTCCCTACTCATCACTAGTAGGAGAACCCCATCCATAAACTGCTAACAATTGACAAGCAGTATCGAAATGTTGGCAAGCGATAGCAATGTCTTGCTCACTAACTCTCAACTGATTAGACACATGATGGCACTAGCTAGACTGTCTCCTACAAACCTTTTCTGATGCACTATCTAAAGGAGTATCCTTAAAGTCACTAGTCTCTAGAGTATTTCCATCCATATCCTGTGAATCAACTCCAAAGCTCTTATCAACATATAAACTATGAAAAATTGTAGCACTGCTATCCAACTCCTCTATACCAAAAGAAACTCCAAAGGAAACTAAGTCTTCAAAATTGCCCACTGCATCCTCCTGGATGTCATCAATGCCAATATGATCCTAGGACTCATCTGTACACACTGCCAAATATGAAAGATCATCAACACATTCCAGCAAGTATGGTCGACTAGATATATGAACAAAGCCCAACACCGATGTGTAAAAACTAATACCAACATCGGATAAGCTACTAGCACAAGAAAATACAACACCGTGCAATCTACTAATCAAATCCATGATAGCACCCAAACAAACACTACTACCAAAAAGTGTTAAAGATCTCTAGTCAATTGAATCCCAAATGCCAATATAAAAATCTCGAGTCCATATCTGTAAACTAGAATCAGCTGGTAACTCAAGCAAACTCCTCACCTGAGTAATATGACCAATACCAACTAACTCCACATACCTATCATGATGAGATAATGAAGTCACAATACTATCTTTATTCACCTTCAGCTAGCTAGACAAATCATGTGAAGTACTACCTGCCTCAACCTCATGTGATGAAGCATCTAACTGTGTTTGGTACTCTTTCTCAGCAAAGTCATGAATGCTCAATGTCTGCTCATCTCTACTAGGTATCTCACCATCATGCACAATAACATCCTCATAATCATCATCTAAACCCACTACCTCCTATGGTAGAGTAGAATCTAAGACCTCTGCTTGGCTATAAGCTAGTTTCTCAAACTCCTCATGCAAGTTCTTGGTAATTGTGTCATCTGTCGTGTGAGAAAATCTGCCAAATAGAAATCCAGTCAACTTATCCACCTTGGCTTGGTCGGAAAACATGTCATTCATCATACAGTGGTGCTCAACCAACTGTTCAGACATGTCATGGCTTATTTTCCTAAGTTTATCTCGAATGTCTAAATAACCATGCTTTCTACTATTCTGACTTTGGATATCAATTGTCCAAGATCGTATCCTCTGAGACTCTGTACTATACCTGTCCATTCTAGATAAAGTAGAGTGTAACCCCAATAGGTTATAACTTCTTCAAACACCAAGAACTAACATGCAATTGATTATAAGTAGCATGCAACCATAGATTTTGACATGCAGCTGATTAGAATCAACATGCAACCACCAAATTCACCAAGAACTAACATGTAAATGATTAGAAGTAGCATGCAACCATAGATTTTGACATGCAAATAATTAGAAGCAACATGCAACCACCAAATTCACCAAGAACTAACATGCAAATGACTAGAAGTAGCATGCAACCATAAATTTTGACATGCAAGATTTGGGTAGTTGTCAAAACTGACATGCAAACTTCTACAAAACTTAAGGCTGGCAAGATCATAGCTTTGATACCACTAAAATGTCCCTTTCCTAATTTTCTATGATATTTCAAGCCTCTAATCAGATCTTTAAGATGAAACAATCAATCTTTCAAAGATCCACCAATTTCTCAATAAACCCCAAATCGGGTATGTCGAAAATAGTGCCAAAAAACTTCACAGCTTCACATATTATTAGTAAATCTGAAAGTGGAAATTTTTATAGAAATTTCAGCAGCATAAAAGCTTAAAAAATGACATTTTCAGATCTGTATAACATTTACACAATAGCTCCCAAATGGAGGATAAAAACAATGCTCATCGAGCTCCCGAAAACAACATAAAATAGCCCGAAAACACCACAAAAAGACTAATAATCTATTACAAAAGTATAATCATGAACAAATAAATATATTCAGCTCTCTTTTAACATCTAAAAGTATGAAATACAACAGCAACCCAAACTGATATGAAATACTCAATCGAAAACACCAAACTCTTATAGAAAACACACCCGAAAAACCACAAATCTGCACTGTTTAGCACAAAGGAAAACTCTGCATGAGCATGCACATGGAATGACTTAAAACTCCCATCCTTAGCCTTCCTAAAAACCTACAAAATCCCATTCTTGGGTCTCCTTCTCCACAGGTTTGGCAGCCTCTGAAGAATAACAAAGAAATGAGCAAAAATCAAGTTCTAGAATAAGCCCAAAATGCCTCCAAACTCCTTAAAAGAGGGCATAGACCTAAATCACGTCCAAGAGGGGTTAATAAAACATATTTTAATAATAATTTTCATTTATTAGTCCATTAACTTCCAAATATTATCCCCTTTTTCTGAAACTTCACCTTTTTGGGCTTGCCTGCCTTAGAAAAGATTATTATTTTTAATTATTTGAAAAGGGGACATGACATTAATCCATGCAACTTCAAACTTGACTCAATGCTCCAAAAATGGTAGATCCTTATAAAAAAAGTTGAACAAAATAATAAGGGATTCAATATGTCAGCAAGACCCAAGAATCAAGACCAAACAACATGTTCAACACGAGTTTCATGGCACTGTTTGAGAATGCAGCAATTAAGGCTACTAGCCCATCCAAGACAATATGTGCAATAATTATAAAAAATTCCAAAGGACCTCCCCAACCAGTTGGCATTCTAGATACCCTTTATGGATTTTGTTAAACCTTCAAAAGGACAAGTGTTGGAACCAAATATAAGTCCTCCAAAATTGAATTGTCATACGGGCCTAATTCCTTCAATTAGGTCACATTTTAGAAGGAAGCACCTTAACTTGCTTTCAACCTCCAAAAAATAACTAGGCCTTCTTCCAAGCTTAATGACTGATCCACTGGACCTTTAAAATATGTAGACTCTACCTCTAAGTGAAATTCACTTCACAAGCCCAACCCTCAAACTTAGGGTGCTCAAAAAACTTGGACCAACCACAACACTTAGGGACTCCCTATCACCAATAGGCTTAAAATGAAAAATACTTCTTAAATGGTTCCAAAACTCAACTTTTCTGATGTAAATGGTTTTTTATAGACTCAAACAAATAAGAAAACCCCAACTTTGAAGTTTCTCACACTCAACAATCAAATTGCAAAAACTGTTACCAACACTTCTTATTAGGACAATTCCTAGTTTCAATGGTCAAACTCCCAAAAAATACAAAGGAAAACCCAATTTTTTTACATCAATAAACACCCTTCAAACACTCCTAAGAGATTCAAAAGGATCAATCAGAAACTCTACTCCAACATCAAGGTATGCCCACTTTATGTCACAGTCCTAAATGACCAATTTAGGCTAGGTTAACAAATGGGTTCACAAAATTGATTCAACCCCTTCGATCTCTTCTACATCTTTAATTTTTCCTTCTACACCCTTCACCTAGGTCAAATCAACCAACTTGGGAGTCTGATCCTTCTTTTTCCTTCAAAACTAGACTAGACATAAGACTATGTTCAGTCTAGGGCTTGCTGGTAAAAATAGGTGCCCTACTCCTAAAACCCTAAAAATCTACCATCTTAAAGAACCCTCTCCTAAATTTCATTCCACAAAGTGGCATTGAAATCCCACAGTGGGTTCGCAAGTTAGGAGGCCATCTTGCTGAAACCCTCAGATTTAGGGTAAATCCAGGTAACCTTCACAAAATTTTTTATAACTTTTGTTCTAGATAAGATAAACACTTCAAACCAAATGAAATAGAATCTTGACTTAACCCTCTATCCAAACATATCAAACTTGTACCACTCCCAATCCACACAGGCTATGCAAAATTGAAAAAATACTAAGAAAGGTAGAAATTCTAAGTTTTATTAACCAAATGCTATCCACCGGTCTGTACAATGACCTTCCCCACGTGTGGAGACTTTAAATAAGTGTCTTAAAATGGTTGCAACTTCCATTTTGATGGTTGGAAGACCATACAACTTCCTTTTTTAGTTTGATAACAAAAATTGTAAAAATTTCTCTTTAGCAACTTTTTGCATTTTGCAACTTTCTACTTTTACACTTTTTTACAAACATTTAATCCAAGGTGTCTTAATGACTCAAATCCACCTAAAAAATCCTAAAAACATCAAAATACCCAAAATCACACCTATTATGACTCCTTGGTTACAAATGGTCACTTGGCTTATAACCACACATATGTGCCATTGTACCTCACAATTGAGTCTTTTATTACAAGTATGGATCAAACTTCTTTCCTAATGATTCTAACCTACTAAACACCTTGAATTCATGCCTAAGAGCCTTAGGTGCCCTACACCACTAGGGTTCTCAACTAACTTAGATAAATCAAAACTTCTTAGGGACTCCCCTTCTCCAATAGGCCTAAAAAGGAAAACTCTCCCTAGATGGGTTTAGAACTCAACTTTCTTGATAGAAAAGGTTTCTATGGACCTAATCTCTCAAAAAAACTTAACTTTAAAGTTCTCAAACCCCCAACAACTGATTTGCATAATTGTAATGACATTTCTAATAGGGCTTATCCTAACTTTCTCAGTCAAACTCCCAAAATTTTCAAAGGGATACACTATCTTTTCACCTGTTTAGACACCCTTTAACCACCTCTTAGAGATTCCAAAAGGTCAAACTCTAACCCTGTTCCAGCACCAACTAACACCCACTTTGAGTCACAGACCTAATTGGCTAGATTAGGCTAGGTTATGAAGGAAGTATGAGTAAATGGGTTCACAGACCTAAATCTACCCCTTTGAACTCATCTTCACATCCAATTAATCCTCCTACACCCTTCACCTAGGTCAAATCAATTAGTTTGGAAGCCTCAACCTTCTTTCTCCTTCAAATCTAGACTAGACATATAGCAATGTTCATTCTAGGGATTGCTGGTAAAAATAGGTAATCTACACCTACAGGTCTAAATATCTACCATCTTGAAGTACCCTCTCCTAACTTGCATTCCCCAAAGTGGCATTGAAATCCCATGGTGGAATTGCAAGTTAGGAGGCCATCTTGAAGAAACCCTCAGATTTAGGGTAAATTTGACCAACCTCTACAAAAATTGATGTAACTTTTGTTGTAGATAAGAAAAATACTTCAAAAAAAATTAAATGGAGCACTAACTCAATTATCTATCCAACCATACCAAAATTTCACTTCTACCAATCTGTGCAGGTCGTACAATATTGAAACAACAGAGAAAAAGGCAAAAATTCTAAGTTTTATTCAATGTTTGTTGTTCACCCATCCGTACAATGGGCTTCTCCTCTTGTGGAAACCTTAAATAGATGTCCTCCAATGGTCATAACCACTTATCAACACTAACACTAATCATTTTCAATACTAATAAAAAAGAACACTAAAATATTAAACTCAATCATAACAAAAGATAGATTATTATACTCGATTTCATGAAAAACACTACCTCATTGGACAAGTTGATCACATATAAGTAAAAATATCTAGTATGGTTGGATAGCTTTGTGAATCTTCTTTTTTTTTCACTTCGAATGAGGTTCTAATTCTCTCTACAACTCAAGATATTCCCATTTTACTAACTGTTGTCCCCATTTTGTGCCATTACCTAGGGTTTCATCTATTTTCCCTCATATCTTGAGATTCCACCATGGGAAATTAATGAACCTTGGTGGAATCCAAGTTTGGAAAATGTTTTTTATGTTTCTTTTTTAAAAAAATCAAAAGAATGAGGCTGGAGAGAAAAACATGATGCGCTAGGCATGCAAGATCCATGTGCATGCTAGAAATTCATAGCAACATTTTCGATAACTCCCTACAGAGAAGGTTTCAAGGCTTGAAAATTGGTATGTGACCATATAACATTATTATCCTCATGTACCAATTTCTATATTTAATTTTTACTCAAGGGGTAGGGTACTTCCTTTGTTAATGGATGCCTAATTGCCTACATTCCTAAGTGAGCCTTAAAAAACTCAGTTGCTTCATACTTCTCTTGAGATCCCAAGGATTTAGTATGTTGCATAAAACCAAAAAGGGTATCCAAATCAATGATTCTTTTCTTTGGGTTGTGATAAGATGGTTTTGATTTTCCATGTTCAAGGCTACAAGTCTAGTCTTAAATTTGTGAAGCAACTAGCCAATGCAAGTTGCATAGTTTGAATCTAATGTTGGATTCATGTTTGTTTGGACCTAAATAGACCCTTTCCATTCTTGGAATTCACCCCTAGTCATTATTTGTATTTGTGGGGTTTTGTGTCAAATAAGCCTTGTGATGCCCTTAAGAGCAATGAGTGATTAGTTGTCTTTGTGATAGGTTTTCCTTGTGATTCAAGATTCCTAGGAGTGACTGGGTTTCTTAGAAGGTTATAAAGGTCCTTAGGTTCATTAGGTTAGGTTTTAGGTGTCTAAGAGTTAAGATGTCAAAAAATGTAAAAAATTGCAAAAGTTGTAAAAGCAAAATTTCAAAAATGCTGACAACTTTGTAGGAGTTTGGGAATTGGTGAAGGGCTAAGCATTTGGAAATAAGTCATTTTTCTATTTTTGAACCTTTTCCAAGTTTTAGAATTGGAATCAAGTGAAAAATGTAAAAATTGCACTTTTTGTGCAAAGTTGCATTGTTGAAAGTTGTAAAAGTTGCTCAAATTTGCAACTTATTAGAAAAAGGGTCATGGGATTGAACTTTCTATTCCATTAGCTTTGGGTGGCCAAGTAAACCCTATCCCCAAACTTGTCTCATCCTGTTGAGCACTCAAACATTCTTGGGCACGCCAAACTTGAACGTCCCTAAGGGTCACTAAATGCCATAGGGTTGGGATCTTTGACGGGGCATATCTCAGAGCTTGTGTGAGGTATGGATTCAATTCTAGTTCCTATAGGACCATGTTGTAGGGATCTTCAATAACCTCTCTCACTTTTTGAAGATCATACTCTGTTTTGATTTTGCAACGCCATCTCGGGTGATGCTAATGTAGACACCTAAATTTGATTACACTATTTTAGTAATCCTATTTAGTTATCTAAAAAGGCATTATTAATTAAATTTCTATTTAATTAATCCTTTGTCATCCCCTATTTGATTAATTTAATTAATCATCTATAGTCCTAATTGATAAATCAAATAATCTATTATTTATCAATTAAATCCTATTCTTCTATCTAATTCCAAAAATCCCCATTTATTAAATAAATCTATTTGATAAATGAAATCCTCAAATTCAAAAACCCCTAACCTATTTCTAATTCTCCATTTAGTCTAATCCACCCCATCCACCCATACTAACCAAGCTTAGCCACTAACTCACCCACCCTTATTAATGCCATCCACTTGCACATCTCTAACATCCCTAATCTAATCCTAAACCCAAGCCTAATCCACCCCCTAATGTTGTCACATTCCTTAAATAAGTTTAAGACTTTCCTAATCCAAACCAAAGTCTCCCCTCAAAAAAACCCAACCACTAAGTCATGAGTGCTCTTACAAAACATAAAGACTCTTACAAGCCCACTCATGACTCTTACATCCATCTTACACACTCTTCCCTCTTCCACACTCATTCCTCTTACATCCCTCTTACATACTCAACCCCACTCATCATGACTTTAACCAACCCTTAACCCTACCCTCTCACACTCATCCTCCTTGTGACAAGTGTCACCTTCCCATTGGTGCTAAACAAGCACAATCCATGTGCTCCCCTTTGAGTGCATCTTAGCCCTCCTTAAGCCTTCATCCATCCTTGCATCTAAGCCCTCCATCCCTCTACCCCTTAGCCTATAAATTGAATCCCATCCCAAGCCATTTCATCAACAATATTTGAGCTAAAGTTACCATTCTATTTTGAGAACCAAAGCCATCAACCATACCCTTATAATGCCAAATTGAGAGCTCACAAAGCTACCAATTTGCCATTACCCATCTCCATTGAAGCAGCTTTTGAGCATCTTGAGCATAAATCCACAGCAAAAGGACACATCTACAGAATCAAGAAAGCATGGAGTGTTTTCTCTTGTGAGGTTTGCACTTCTTATTTTCTTTCTTAGTCTAAGCATATATGTGAATTTAGTTTTTGGTTTGTGAATGTTTACTTCATTTGTTAATGTTCTTTGCATACTGATTCTGGTTCTACAGCTAAAACTTGTAGTGTTGGCCAGTACAAAGTTGTCAACTGCCAAATCTCTGTCACCTTTCATTGTGGGATCTAACTATCTACTCTATTAGCTCCAAGTGGCTGAGTAAACCCTATCCCCAACCTTGTCTCATCCCGTTCAATGCTCAAACATTCTCAGGAACGCTAAACTGGAACATCCCTAAGGGTCACTAAATGCCATAGAGCTATGATCTTTGATAGGGCATATCTCAGAGCTCGTACAAGGTATGGATGCAATTATAATTCCTATAGGACTATGTTGTAGATACCTACAATAACCTCTCTCATTTTTTAGAGATCATGCTCCATTTTGATTTTGTGATGCCATCTCGAGTGATGCTAAAACTTGTAGTGTTGGCTAGTACAAATTTGCCAATTGCCAAATCTCTCTCACCTTTCATCATGGGATCAAATTGTCTACTCCATTAGCTCCAAGTGGCAAAGTAAACCCTATCCCCCACCTTTTCCCATCCCATTTAGTGCTTGAAAATTTTGAGGCACGGCGAACTGAAATGTCCCTAAGGGTCACTAAATGTCATAGGGCTGCAATCTTTGATGGGGCATATCTTGGAGCTCTTGTTAGGTATGGATGCGACTCTAGTTCCTATAAGACTATGTTGTGGAGATCTACAATAACCTCTCTCACTTTTTAGAGATCATTCTCTATTTTGATTTTGCAATGCCATCTCAGGTGATGCTGAAACTTTTAGTGTTGGCTAGTACAAAGTTGCCTATTGCTAAATCTCTCTCACCTTTTGTCATGGGATCGAACTATCTACTCCATTAGCTCTAGGTGGTCAGGTAAACCCTATCCCCAACCTTGTATCATCTTGTTCAACACTCAAAAATTCTCAGGCATGCCAAACTAGAACGTCCCTAAGGTTCACTAAATGCCATAGAGTTACGATCTTTGATGGGGCATATCTCAAAGCTCATGTGAGGTATGGATGCGATTCTAGTTCCTATAGGACTGTGTTGTAGAGACCTACACTAACCTCTCTCATTTTTTGGAGATCAAACTCCATTTTGATTTTGTGACACCACCTCGGGTGATGCTAAAACTTGTAGTGTTGGCCAGTACAAAGTTGCCAACTACTAAATCTCTCCCACCTTTCATTGTGGGATCAAACTTTCTACTCCGTTACCTCTGAGTGGCTGGGTAAACCCTATCAAAATTAATAGTTTTAAGGTCAATGATTAATACAAATAGTGTACAACATTCATGGATATGTGAGCTTGGATATGTGTTGCAAGATGAGTATAGACCCTATGTCTACAATTGCAACACTTTATGTAATGATTTGAGTAAGTTACATATGTTTTAGTAAAGACTAGTTGTAGGCTAGTGATAGAGAAATATGTTAGGTATTGTTACTATATTTTGGTTATAACTTGTTGGTGACCTAGAATTAAGGTTTGGGAGCATAAATCATGGTAGAAGACTTGGAATAGTGCATGATTTGGGATTTGCAATTCATTTGGTTTGTGTTGTGATGATCACTAGCATGTGGCATATAGATTACTACTTCTAGGAGCTAAGGGGATGGTGTAGTGTATTGTTTGGATTGACAAGTGTTAATTGATAAGTAGGAATCCAATGAGTCCTGAGTGTTCTATTCATTCTCATGAGATATGGGTTCATGTGAACCGCTACTCATGTAACATGGGTCAATGAATTTGACTCAGAAACAACATAGTTGAATCTTGGTAGAAATATCACAATTTGACATGTTGTGGAATATATATGTTACTTATCAATTAACAAGCTTAAGGGGATTACTAATGAATGGTTCATAAGGCACAACACTTGATGAAGCTTCTACAAATGGAGTTGCAAGAAGAGTGGTTTTAACCATGGGGGAAACTTTTTAGTTAACCAAACTTGAGTTGGAGTAGTACTAGGATGGGTGACCTCCTAAGAAGTATTCATACTTCACCTCTCTAAGAATCAATTAGATTCAATGAGTGCTAAGTGTTCTATTCATTACCATGAGAGATTAGTTCGTGTAAACCACTACTCATGAAACATGGGTCAATGAATTTGTCTCAAATACTACACAGTTGAATTTTGATAGCAATATCACAATTTGACTTCTTGTAGAAATGTCTCCTACTTATCAATCAATGAGCTTAAGGGGAATTCTAATGAATGGTTCATAAGGCACAACACTTGGTGAAGGTTTTGCAAATTGTGTTGCAAGAAGAGTGGGTTTAACCATAGAGGAAACTTTATAGTTAAGTGTGCTCAAGTGAGAGTAGTACTGGGGTGGGTGACATCTTAGGAAGTCCATGTACGTCAACTCTATGAGAATAACCTAGATCCAATGAGTGCTAAGTGTTCTATTTACTCTCATGAGAGATGTGGGTTTTTGTGTCCCACTACTTGTGAAACATGGGATAATGAGATTGACTAAAAAATTACACACTTGAATTCCATTAGTAATATCACAATTTGACTTGTGAAAAAATATCTAAGCCTACTTATCAATAACACAATTTGCTAGACCATTTGACCTATCCTGGCATATACATAGATATCTAGTCTCCATGGTGATAGATTGATTGATTTATGAGGTGCACACATACATAAATAGGAAAATCTATGAGAAGAAGAAAATTATTTTTTAATAGGATTGACTAGCATGCCAAACAAACCTCCTAAACCATTCAATTATATCCTTTGTCTAGTTCATATTGAAACACACAAATATTACTAAGGAAATAATACCCCTTTTTGTTTTGTTTTGTTAATGGTGTTCCTCTTGTCATGATTTTGGATTGATAAGGGCTCAAGTCTATAGGGGGTTTGATTATTTCCTTGTCTCTTAAGTTTTGACAAGATTATCTTATGCATTTGATCTACTTTACGGAATTTGCACAAATGAGTTGGCATTACCATGTGACAACTCTACTGCATTATGGAATTTGTTAATTTGCATGCCTCAGGGTTTGAACCAGTAAGTGAAACTTTGGAATCTTCCTTCCTTTTTCCTAACCTTATCATTGGATGCATTGATTTGGTCTTTCTCACTAGATTTTTGGTACTTCCTTTGTTAAGGTGACCTAATTCGGGCACTTAGGCCTGTATAACAATCCAGTTTTGGAAGGCTTGTAAATGGATTTAGCACTTGCCCTTTTGGGGATATAAAAAAATCAATAAAGGGTACTTGTAATGCTAATTAGTTTCTGAGGTCTTTTGGAAGATATGGTACTTGTTTCCTAATTTGTCTTTGGAAGGGCTAGTAGCCTAGATGTTGGATTATGAGGACAGAGTTATGAAATTCATGTTTGGGTTGCTTTTTGGCCATGGTTCCTTGGTTCTAGTGTTGGGATGAACCCCTTAACATGCCGATCAACCTTATTTGTGAGAATCCACCATTCATGGGTGTGAAGCCAAATTTTCTAGTGTAAAGTTGTATGGATTAATGATGATCCCTTAGTGTTATTGTTGTGTCAAGGTGTATAAGTTTGGGTGTATAATCTATCTTGTTGGATTGACATCAGCATTGTGCTTATTGTACCCTAACCTCTGCATCATTCTACCTATAAAATTCTATCTTCTATAAGGTACAACATTGACCAATTGTGCATATAAGGAAATATATGCATTGGAATACATGTGAGTGCCCATTACAATTGGTATTCTATGATGGCAGATCTAACATATGGAATTAATGAAACCTTGAGAATCCTGTTAGGCTCTACATCATAACTAAACCTTGGAATTAATGTAATGTATTGTTTTCAGTTTTAGATTTGTTATATGTTTGTAATAATAATTTATGATAAATGTTTAGATGCATAACATAGAAGGCATGCTTTAAACATGAACAAGAAGATCATAAATCAATATGACAATGACATAAATTGCAAATGATAAATTTTTGGCTATATATAATAATTTATGTTTTAAATTGAAATTTTTTTTGACTCTTGAAGTATGATTATTTCTTATATATATATATATATATATATATATATATATATAATATTTAAAAAGTAAAATAGACTAGTAGTAAATTTAACTTGCTTGTAAGTTTTGTGGCCTATCTACACCTGAAGAATCAAAGGCATCACAAGTCTCAATTTCAATAACCATAATATTACAAGAAATGCATCCAGTAATCTAAGAAATCTAGAGAGTAATTCTTCCTTGTATCCCCCTGGCAGGGAACTTAAGAGATCACATAACTAATAAGGGTAAAAGTGGAATAAATGTTATTCTATTTTTAACACAAAATTGAAGCACATACATTTCATTTTCAATTCTTCTAACATTAAATATTTTGATATATCTCATTGATTAAATATATGAATATTCTATATTAACTCAACAACCAAAATCTTATAGGTTCCCAAACATCACTACTAGAAATGCATACATAAGTTCCCATAAGTAAAAACCATCATAAATATATGAAGAAGATTTCATTATAAATAATTGAATCCATTATTACAATTAGATAGCATAAAAATCACATAAGCATACCAAGGACAATCATCTTGATATACACATTCTTCTTTATTGCAACTAAGCATGTGTACATATACATATTACAAGGAGCAAGTAATCATTATATATCATGTTTTCATATGCTTTTAACATTTTTCTCCTCCAACATGATCTCTATACGAAATGGATACATAAGTATTATATCATAGTCATGATACAAAAATATGATGTTGCAACATCTAATCACACACAAAAAGGGATGCAAAATTGGAATGTGTGAAGAAAGATCATCCAAGGCTCTTGAAAAAATCTGGAAAAATACTCAATGGATAAAAGACTTTCCACCCAACCATGGAACCTTACTACTCCACTCCCCTAAGCTAGAAGATAACACAAGGCCCCACACCAAGTTCAAACATAAGCAAGGGGATAAAATAGCTATTTTAACACTGATAAAGTTTATTGCTGATCAATATTGTATCAAAAATTCAAACTGATTAGGTATTGAATTAAACTTGATAAACAAATGACAGAGAAGAAAAACTTTAAACATGAACAAGATCATAAATCATATGACAATGACATGTTGGAAATGATAAATTTATGCTTAAATAGTGATAAAGTTTATTGTTAATCAATATTCTCTCAAAGTTTCAAATTGATTAGGTATTGAATTTAATGTCATACATGAACAAACATATCATATATTAACCAATAATTTCATAAGTCTAATAATGTCATGCATCAAATAAATGTCATACATCAAATATAAAATGTCATATATACATCAAATGTATATTGAATAAGTTCACTGACATAAAATCCAACATATATGTCCACTGATGCCTATACATGTACATGTCTATCAACTATATCTTCTCCTTCCCACAAGAGGAAAGAAACAAATTAGTAGAGGCCTTTGGTCATCATGTGGAGGAAGACAATGATGATGATGGGGTCCTCCTCACATGCTTTCTTGTACTTTTATTGAGGCTCTTCTCTAACTCGAGCTGATACAAACAAAGTAGAAATGAATGAATAATTATTATACATTGAAATCAAATATATGCACACACAAAATTAATTATTTTCTTACTGCCATCATATAGTCGCTCTACAAGTCCACCTCAAACACTTGTGGATGATCAGGTGTGACAAGACCCTACAACAATTGAATCAATATAATCACTTATAAATAACATTAGAAATTTCAATACTAACTATTATAAACAACAACTAGAACCAAGAAAATTATTTCATACCTCAGTCAATGGTTGTGAACTAGCCATAGTTGTAGCCACTCCATGATCGATAGACTGCCAGAGATGAGGAAGAGTGTCTAATGTCATACAATACATGTTACATGTAACATGAAACATGAAACAAATATAATCAAATGAATTAAATTAACCTAAAAAAATGTACCTCTATGAAGCTCGTATGATGTCTATGCTTTGAGTCCATAGTAAATGTCGACGGTCTTGTAGAGAACTGATGCACATGCATAATTTTTTTGTCAATCCTTAATATAATTAATTAATAAATATATGTATTAATTTAAATGACTAAATCTATACATACCTTTGGACTCATGGATGGGGCAAAAAATGGGGTCAGGGGATCACCACTAGGCTTGCCAACACTCTGACCCTAAATTTTGAACAATGTCAATAGATGCTAATTAATTAATCATTCACTATACATATGAAATGTGATCAAATTAGTAAGTTATAATTGTAATTTAATTGTGTGTCAATGCCAAATGTGCCATTCAGGAACTGATCAGTGATGAGCCCATCATCTGCACCATCTCCAACATGAATGCCAAAGTGCATAAGGATCCGCATGATGTGCACATGTGATTGTGATGCACTGAAGGCTCCCTCTCAACTAATGGACTCATGCAATGGATGAGGATCTGTGACAAAGTATTAATGGTCCCTACAACACTGACCTCTAAATGTTCCTTCACAACTGAAGGAATAGTCACATGCTCACCCTATGGCTTGACCATAGGTGACCTAACTACATTACGGTCACGACATGCCCCCAGCCTCTCAAATAATGACCCACCACCTCTACCCTAGGAGTCTAATATATCAAAATATTGGGGATCCCCTCAAGGACAAACTCACAATACAATTTCTGTAAAAAATACACGGGGACCTCATGATTGTTGCAAGGAGGGGCATAAAAAACTATCTACCATCTATCTGAAAAATTATTTCTAATAGAGTCATGTATGCACCAATGGATGGGGAACTGTTTAGTACCCTCTCTAACAGTATTTTGTTCATTGAGTTTTCTAAATAATGCATATATTGTACCTTTTGGTATTTTTTTTTTTTTTAACATCTTGATATGACATTTTATTTTCATAAAATCTTTTTTGTTCATCCCTCTTAACCTACCAAACATCTAACTGACCACTAACAGAAGCTATCTAGGTCTTGATGGATTCAAGGGACGATGCCAATTGAGCTCTCATTGGATTGGTTTGTCCACATTCTTTCAACCGACCAATGAGTCCTTCTAATTTAGTTTTGGCTCTTTCTATTTCATTTATTATATTTTCTTGTGTGCCAAGTGGAGATCTTGCAATTGGTTCAAGCTACGAAATTTGTTGTTCTTCTTGTGGAGGGCTTGGGTTTTGATTTTCTTGAGGGTTTTGAGCTTCTTGGGGATTTTCCATTTCATTATAGATATTTCCTGATAAGAAATCAATTGAAATCTAAATAAATAAACAAATCTAAAGAAAAATTATAAAAACCCTAAAAAAAAATATAAAAAACCTACAAAACAATATAAAAAAACATATCAAACAATGCAAAAAGAAATTTAGATAACATACGGTGTGCTTGTGATCTCTAACTTCACCGGCTAGGAGGCATATTGGCAAGGTGGGTGGCAAAAAGTTTGATTTCTTGCTATTCACATACGTGCTGCTATGAGGAAAGGTAAGAAAAAGAAGTGAAAATGAATGGGTTGTGGGTATGCAGCCCATTTATAATATTTTTCTTTTTTAAAAGTGTGTACGAACTATTGAAAATTGAAAAAAAAAAAGAAAAGGGTGTCACCTTTTTGGCACCACAACTTGGTGCACATGCTCATATATGAGTAGTTTATTGTAGATCTGAGGGTTTTGGGTTTGTTGTTATTATGGGATGTTGGTAGATTTTAGGCATGTGAAATTGTTGGACAAAAGGGTTTTTTAGATGTTTCATTTAAATGAGTGTTTTTAGGGGGAGCTTGCAGAAATGACCTCTTAGGTAAAAACAAAACTCACCATTAGATCTAGGTTGATATTTTCATAAATTTTGATATATAATATGCCTTAGTTTGGCCATGTTCAGAGGAAATAAGAGTTTTTGAGTTTTAGCTTGTGATGGCCATCAAAATTAATCCTGTTGGAATTTTTGTCATAAAAAAATTGAAAAATTGTAGTGAAAATGGTAAAAAGACTATCTTAGTAAAATGGCCATAACTTTCTCTCAGGATATCAGATTTCAAAGTTCTTATAGGTGTTGGAAAGATAATTCAAAAAACTATACCTTAGTGTAGGTTTGGTTCTATGATTTTGATATTTTGTCAAGTTTTAAGAGCCTAAATGTCAATTTTTATCGAGAGCACAAATTAGGGCATAACTTGGGCATATAGAGTCAGATTTTAGACTTCAAGTAGTCAACAGAAAGCTCTTGGAGAGCTCTACACATTGGTTTAGATTTGGTATAGGTTTTCCATGATTTATTTGGTAATATATTAATCTGAACAATTTATGGTATGTATTTTAACTATGGCAAAATTGTGAGTTTATGGCATTGGAGATTTAAGATTTGATGTCATTGTATACTCTATTTATATTTTAGATTGGTCTCATGATGATATGGTTATCAATGTTTTATTTTGGATATGTATGATGATTTTTTGGGTCTCATGACGTTGGACCCGATGAAAGAGCTCAACAGGATGACTCTAGATTGGGTTAGACTCTTGGATCTCCCCCTTGAGTTTTGGGATGAGAGGATCCTAAAATCTATTGGGAACTCCTTTGAACATTTTGTTGTGGTAGACATGGTTACCCTACAAAAGTCTAGGATGGTGTTCACAAGATTCAGTGTGAATGTTATTGTGGGCACTTCCTTACCCACATCTATTATTCTTAGCTTGAAATGGGGTAAGAAAGTGCAACCCATTATCTATGAAAATGCAGGGTTGTTTTTCCAGAAATGCTCATCATTTGGACACTTGGTTATGGATTACAATAAGAATAATAAGTTGGTTGAGGGGGAGTTAGCAGGGGAGAAGGAAGTTGTGCTTGTTCCTTTGGTAATGAGAGAAGAGGGAGTTGGGTCCTTGGATAAAGAGGAAGGAGAGTTGGAAGGGAAGGAAAACATAGTTACTTCACCTAGAAAGGAGTTAGATGTGAAGGTAGCTAGCCAACAAGGAGAGGTGGAGAGTAATAGGATAGAAGAGAAGACAACCCAACAAGGTGAAGAGGAGATTTTTATGGCAAAGGCCTTGGAGAAGACCCATGCACTGGATGGGCTTTTGGGGGGGTGGGTAGAGGAAGGAGAGATTGAAGAGGATACTTTCCCCTTCCTATAGAGAATTGAGGATCTCCTTAGCACCCTTTCAAAAAACATGGTGATTGAGGAGGTATTTGGGGATGGGGTGGATAAAGTGGATATAGGTAAAACTTTGGAGAGAGGAAAAGAAAGTGCTTGGAAGAGGTGGAGGTAGCTAGCATACTTTGTTGGAGTGAAGATGTTCCCTTAATATCTAAGAAGGTGGAACCGCTAGCCATATTAGAAAATAAGAAAGGGAAATGTCAAACCCAAAGAAGGAAAATAAGAGTATCAAAGAAATTTGAGGTGGAAATAGAGTAAAAAATGGATGTGGGGAAACTTGGGAAACAGAGAAGAAGAACAAAGAAGATGGTAAAGGAGGTGGCTAGTGGCAGGAAACCTACCTTGGAGTCCTTGAAAAAATGTAGAAAATGATTGTTCTATCCTAGAATATGAGGGGGTTGAATAGCTCGGAAAAATAGTTTTCCCTCAAGCAATGGTTGTCTAACCTAAAAATTGATATCCTTCTAATCTAGGAAGTTAAAATGACTAAGTCTAATTTGGATGGTATTGCTAGTTATATTTGGCATGTTGTTAATTTTTGTTATAGTGAAGCAAAGGGTGTGTTAGGAGGTGTGGCTACTTTCTGGAACCCATGTGCTAGTAAAGGTAGTTTAATACATTGCTCTAGAAACTATCTAATTACTAAACATAAGAATGATGATAGGATATAGAATATTGTTAATGTGTATGCTCCTAATTCTAGACAAAGAAGGTGCTACCTATGGAAGGAGTTGTTTTTCTTTCTCTATTGCAACAGAAATACCTTTTGTATGGGAGATTTCAAATATCCTTTGTAATCGTCGGAGAAGGTTGGAGGAACGGTGAATTTTAATGATAGTGTGAAGGATTTGGCTGAATTCATTAATAAAAATGACTTAATGGATATGGAAATGAATGGAGTGAAGTTCACCTAGTTGAATAATAGGAAGGGATTTGACCCAAACTCGATAGACTTTTGGTTTTAGCTGGTTGGGAGGGTTTGACTTCCTCCTCTCTCATGAGATTACCCAAGATAGTCTCAGATCATGGTCACATCCATTTTAATTGGAAAGAAGTTTCCCAAGGGGGAAAAAGAAAATTTAGATATGAAATAATGTGGCAATCCTATCTTGATTTTAGTACTAGGGTGGCAGAGTGATGGGGGATTTGTGTGGAAGGAACTGTGATGTAAAGACTTTTTGCTAAACTGGAAAATGTTAAAAGGAATGTGAGACCTTAGTAGAATTTTTTTTTTGGGGATATATTCAAAAGTAAAGTGGAGGTGGAAGAGAAGTTATAAGAGCTCCAAAAAGCTATGGGAAAAGGCTTAGCCTTGGAAAATATGATTCTAGAAGAGGACAATTGTAGAAATGTTTGGAAGGATACAATGATTAGAGAGGAGACCTTCTGGAAGCAAAGATCTAGGGTGTTATGTCTCAAGGTGGGGGATAGGAATACTACTTTTTTCATAGATTGAATTCAATACATGAAAAGAGAAATATGATTAACATTGTCAAAGATGATAATAATGTGAAACTCACTAAAATTGAAGAAATAGGTAACTGGGCTACTACTTACTTTAAGAACTCTTATATGGAGGAACAAAGAAATATCAAGGAGGAGGACAAAATATGGTTGATTAATTCCATGCCCACTATAATCTAAACCAAGGAGAATGAGGAACTAACTTAATTGGTCATTGAGGAAGAAGTCTATAGAGCTGTATTCTTTATGAAAGCCTACAAATCCCTGGGCCTTGATGGTTTCCCTCTATCTTTCTTCCAACATTTTTTGGATGTGGTTAAATTGGATCTACTTTGAGCTGCTCATGACTTTTTTAGAACCGAGAAGCTTCTCAAGCAAATCAATAAAATATTTATTGCCTTGATCCTGAAGGTCAAAGATCTTGAGACCCTCTCTGACTTCAGGCCGGTTAGCCTTTGTAACACTACTTATAAGATCTTTTCTAAAATTTTGGTTAACAAGTTAAAACCAATGCTACATAAATTCATAGGGAAAACCCATAATGGGTTTACTTTGGGGTACCAAATCCTTGATGCGACCATAACCATTTGTGATGTACTTCACTCTATGGAGAAGAGTGGTAATCTAGGTATAGCTTTGAAACTTAACATCTCTAAAGCTTATGATAGGATCAATTGGACCTTCTTGTATGAAGTTATGGTTAAAATTAGATTTAGTCAAAAGGTTATAAGGATGGTTAAATCTATGATTGAAACTATTAATGCTGGTGAATGGTTCACCTTGGGGAAACTTTGGTGGGGAAAGGGGTCCAAGATAGGGTGACCCTATCTCTCCCTACTTTTTTATAATGGTTGATGAAGCAATGGGAAGGGAATTCCTGAGAAAGATGGAAGGGGGGGGGGGGTGATCAAAGGTATTAATCCTACATTCATGCTTCCGCTGAAGGTGATTCAACAGTTTGTGGATGACACCTTCCTAAGTGGGGAATCCTTTGTGGGAAAAGCTAGAGCATGGAAATTTGTCCTGGAGGTTTATGTAGTCAATGAGGAATATAAAATTAATTTGGATAAAAGTAAGGTGTTCTTCTTCAACACTCTTGATATTCAGTGGAGAATATTAAATATTTTGGGTTGTAATACTACTGTGTTACCTAACATGTATTTGTGTCTTCCTTTGATAGTGAAATATGTAAGCAACAACTTTTGGAATACTATCTTGGAAAAAATGGAAAAGAAGTTGATTGGTGGAAAGGTAAAACTCTGAGTAGTGTGGGTAAGCTACAAGTTCTAATTTCATCCCTCCAAGGATTACCTATGTATTTCATGTCGTTGTTCAAAATTACTTAGTGTATGGGGGACAAATTGGAGAAAATGCAACGTAACTTTCTTTGGTCAACAGGAAGTGAGAAGAATAGATTAATCTTGGTTAGCTATGAAACAATATGCAAACTTAAGAGTAGAGGTGGCTTGGGCATTAGAAGGATTTCAAATTTGAATAATGTGCTTTTCACTAAGGTGGGGTGGAACCTAATGAAGGAGGAGGAAAATTGGTGTAAAATTCTAAAATCCAAGTATCTAGGGAATTTGAAATTCTCTCACTGCACCTAGAGAAATGATCTTCCTATGGGATCTAAGATTTGGGGAAATGTTGTGAGAAATAGAACTCTCTTGAAAGAAGTGTGAAGTGGTTGGTGGGTAAAAGTAATCAGATTAATTTTTGGGAGGATCTGTGGTTTATTGATAAGCCTCTAGTGAGAACGAAGTATGGGCCCCTTCGGGATCACCTTTAGGAACAGATGGGAAATAGGGTGGTTGAGTTTATTGGCCCAAGGAGGAAGTGGAAAAAGGTTGAATTGCAACAAAATGATTCAGATGGTGGGGAGTTTCTTCAAGAGTTAAATAGCCTACTTGAAGGGTACAGAATCCCAAGAGTGGACCAGAATGATGTGTTCATTTGGGAGGCTACTTTGATAAGAGAATTCTCTATTAAATTTACTTACAATTTAATGTTTGATAAAACCTTAGAGCCTAATTACTGGGGGTATATATGGTTTAATCATTTAATCCCAAAGATTAATATTTTTTGTTGGACAACCACTCATGGTAAAATACTCACTATTGATAACCTAATGAAAAGGGGATTTCAGTTATCCAATAGATTCTATTTATGCAAGAAAATGGAGGAGAAAATTATCCATTTGTTCCTTCATTGTAATTATGCTTTGAATGTTTGGTGTAGCCTATTACAAAAGCTAGAGGTGAATTGGGTCTTTAATAAGGAATTTGAGCAATTTGTTGAGAGTTGGCATGGTACTTTTGCCCACCCCCTCCTTGTTAGTATGTGGAAGATTATTCCCCCCAATATTTGCTAGGGTATTTTGAAGGAGAGAAATAATAGGGCATTTAGGAACAAAGAAAGAAGTGAGGAGGTGGTTGTGGACAAGGTTTTCAAACTCTTGGTTGAGAACATGAAGTGCGGCAGGTGGAGGAAATTGACGTTCCCTCCTAATCAACTAGATATCAGAATTACCAGGGATGGAGTTTGGAGGAGGGGGTAATGCAGACTGATAATTCCAATTTGATGGCTAGGAGATGGACATGATGGAAACCCCTGATGGAGAACTAGGTAAAGCTCAACTTTGATGGTGCTGCTAGAAAGGAGGGATTGACAAGGGGAGGTATAGTAAGATATAATAGGGGTAGAATACTATTGGCTTATACAGGATAATTGGCATTAGTGTCCAGCAATATTGAGAAAGTGATGGCTCTTTATTGGGGGCTAAAACTGGTGATTAGTGTGGGATGGGAAAACATGGTAATTGAAGGTGACACCAAAATCATTATAGAGACTATTAAAGGTATCATGGAGGAAGGGTGGGCTATTAAACATGTTGTTCAAGATATCAGACGCTTATTAGTTATCTTAAAAAGATTTGAATTGAATCATATTTTTTCGAAGGGAAATAGGGTAGTAGATGGAATGGTGGCTTTAGGCCTAAATGTGAAGGGACTAAGATGTTGGAGGGAATTTAATGCCTTGCAAAATTTGGTAAGATATTTATTGGAAAAAGAAATTAAGCATGATGAAATCTAGCTAGAGGATAATTTTTGTCAGATTGTGGTGACTGATCAGGAAAGTACTATACATACTTCATAAATAGTGGGGGCCGTGGCCGACATGTTATAACCTTAAAGCGGTTTAATACTTGTATAAAAGGGCTTAGGGTTGGGTATTTTTTTATTATGTTGTGGGGTAAAAGCACAAACCTGTGTCACCTTTTATAAAGAAATGTGATATCAGAATGTGACAGTTCAACATTAATGACAAAAAAAATGGTATTTGTGTTTAAAATATGAAGATGATGTAAATTAATGAAATGTGTAGAATTGTATGAATTTTATGCCTATAATTTTTATAATTTTTTTGACTAAGAATTTATTCATTTTATTTTATTTTGAAGTCCCTTTTTTAACTGTAAAAAATATAGGATGTAGTTCCCGTCAAACAAGTATGTGCAAATCACCTTTTTTTGTTCTAAATTGAAAATATTTTATAGATGACATGTATAGCTAGTGCACAAAAAAAGAAATAATTATTTTTGATGTATATTTTCTTTGTTATAAGTACTCAAGTTTGACCTTGTCAGAATCCAACTGTTTTTTCCTCCCGTCAAAACTTCCCTATCAAATCTATACCTTCTTGAAAATAAATTACATATTCGTGAAGAGGACTCTCTCCTCTAGTGATAAATATATATATTTTTTTATTTTTTTGATATGATTTACTATTTTTTATCATTTTTTAAGAGAGCATCTTTTGAAATGTTGAAATATGGACTTATAATATTTTGATATTATAACATATTATAACTAATCAAAACACTCAAAAATTTATATAATGATGATATTGAATCTGAAATCTATAAAAGGGTATTTTTAGTTTTTTTTTAAATTGAGTTTTGATAGAGAAATGAGATTTGACCAAAATAGGTTTTTGTATCACAAATGGTGACACAGATCTACGCTTTTACCCTGTGATGCAAAATTGGTTCTTGCGGCGGTATTGAGCTGTAAGGGATTACAGATTGTAATCAGGTTATAATCACTGGATTGTAATAAGATCAGACTTGCTATTTGGTGGACGTAGCCCAGGGATTGGGTGAACCACGTTAAATCTTTGTGCCGTGTGTTCATTTTTGTGTGATCTATTATTTTTCATTTATTGGTTATATTTGAATGTAGTTTTTATTTATGTCCGTGGTTTATCCTAACAAGTGGTATCAAAGCGAGGTTGTCTTTCAGTTATCCTTTGTAAGAAATTCTCACGGTAAAGTGGGAGTCTCACGATTGAGTGGGAGTGATGGCAGATGAGGGTAAGCTGAGGGTTGACAGGTTTAATGGGCAGAACTTCTAGTTAGGCCCCGTTTGGTTGCTGGAAGATGAGGGCCAAAACCGGGTTATCAAAGGCAAAACCAGGTTTTGCAAAAAAACTTTGGTGTTTGGTTGGTTAAAATTATAACCTGGTTTTCAATTTCATCTTCCAATTTTGGTCAAAAATTGGAAGAAGTTTCTTCCAACAAAAAGGTGGAATTCGAAATTAAAACCAGGTTTTGAATTTTATGACAGTTTTTTTAATAATATTGTGGGGTCCATAGTATATTCATCTTCCATGTCAACCAAATAGACTATTGGCTTTCCAAACCACAAAACCAGGTTTTCAAAAACCTGGTTATAAGATAACCTGGTTATGTCAAAAAATCATCTTCCCCAACCAAACGGGGCCTTATGGAAGATGCAAATGGAAAAATATCAATATCAGAAGGATTTATGGAAGCCATTGGAAGGCAAAGCCAAGAATCAGGGAACTATGTCAAAGGCTGAATGGGATCTCTTGGACAGAAAGGCACTCGAAAGCATTCGGTTATGCTTGGCACCATCGGTGGCATTTAATATTACAAAAGCAAAGACGATAGAAGATTTGATGAAAACCCTAGCGACACTATATGAAAAGCCCTCTACTTCAAACAATGTATTTCTAATGAAGTGTTTATTTAATATGAAAATGGCAGAAGGTGGATCTGTTGCAGATCATTTAAATGAGTTTAATACTATTACTAGTCAATTATCTTCTGTGGGTATCAATTTTGATGAAGAAATTAGGGCTCTCTTGATTTTGTGTTCTTTGCCTGAAAGCTGGAATGGCTTGGTAATGGCGGTGAGTAATTCTGTTCTTGGATCTAGTACCCTAAAATATGATGATGTGATCGGTGTTATTTTAAGTGAGGAAACTCGTAGAAAATCCTTAGGTGGATCTACATCAGGAAGTTCTTTAAATGCGCAAAGCAAGGGCAAAATGACTAAAAGAGGAAGTAACTCTGGAAATCATGGGAAATCAAAAGGAAAGTCAAAGGGGAGGAGGTCTCAATCGAGAGGACCAAATGATTGCTGGTACTGTGGGAAACCAGGGCACAAAAAGAAAGATTTCTGGAATCAAAAGAAAAATGAAGGAGATAAACTAGATGGAGACAAGGAGGCAAATGTGGTAAGTAACAATCCGAAGAGGATGCTTTGCTTCTATCTTTAGAGAGTGTTGATGATTCAAGGGTTCTAGATTCTGGTGCTTCATTTCATGCTACACCTCATAGAGGTTATTTCATTGATTATGTCCAAGGGGATTTTGGGCTTGTTTATTTGGGGGACAATGAACCCTGTCAGATTGTTGGAAAGGGAAAAATTAAGATTAAGTTGTAGAATGGGAATCATTGGCTACTACATGAGGTAAGACATGTTCCAAAACTAAGTAGGAATTTAATTTCAGCAGGGCAACTCGGTGATGAGGGTTGTGTAGTTACTTTTAATGATAAAAATTGGAAGGTTTCAAAAGGTTCCCTTGTAGTAGCAAAAGGTGTGAAAGTAGGCACCTTATATCTTTGTACAGGTCATATTGTTCCTTCTACTTTGATTGTTTCAGAGAAAAATGAATGTTCAGGAACAATTGCTGCACTTGAGCAGGGAGAACAAATAGCTGTTGTAGATTTTGATACAACATTGTGGCACAATAGACTTGGGCACATAAGTGAGAAAGGTATGAAAGTACTTCATTCAAAGAAAGTTTTACCAAGTCTGAAATGTGTGAATATGGATTTCTATGAAAGTTGTGTGTATGGAAAATAAAAGAGAGTGAGTTTTGTAAAGATTGGGAAGGAAAACAAAAAGGAGAAATTAGAGCTTGTGCATATAGATGTATGGGGACCAGCTCAAGTATCTTCCCTTGGTGGCTCTCATTATTATGTTACATTTATTGATGACACAACTAGAAAAGTATGGGTTTATTTCCTTAGACAGTTATCTGATGTATTCCAAACTTTTAAGAAATGGAAATGCTTGGTTGAAAATGAGACTGGTAAGAAATTAAAATGTCTCAGATCTGATAATGGTGGTGAGTATTGCAGTCATGAATTTGAAGATTATTGCTCCACTAATGGTATTTTTAGACAAAAAACTATTCCAAGGACTCCAGAAGAAAATGGAGTGGCTGAACGCATGAATAGGACTATAATGGAGCGTGCAAGGAGCATGAGGTTGCATGCTGGGTTGCCCTTACACATATGGGCGGAGGCTATCAATACTATAGTATATTTGATTAATAGAGGTCCCTCTACTCCTTTGGGCTCTGGTATTCCAGAGGAAGCATGGATTGGTAAGAAGGTGAGTTATTCTTTTCTCAAGACCTTCGGTTGTGAAGCTTTTGCTCATATAGACTCTGAAAATAGAACCAAGCTAGAAGCTAAATCAAAGAAATGTGTCTTTGTTGGATATGGCATTAATGAATTTGGTTATAGGCTTTGGGATTTTGAAAATTTAACAATTGTTAGAAGTCAAAATGTCATATTCAATGAGAAAGTTTTGTACAAAGATCTGTTACAGAAACATGAGAAGAAAGAAGATGATTATGTAGTGCTGGATGATACTCCAAAAGCTGATGTTCCAGCCATTCCTCATGATGTGCAACAACTGCAAAAACAAATACCACACACACCAGTGAATGTTAGGTGGTCAACAAGGAAAATTAGACCTCCACAAAGTTTTTCTCCCTCTTTGTATTCTATTTTACTTTCTGATGCTGGTGAACCTAAAAGTTATGATGAAGTTGTGTAGGTGGATACTAAGATTCAGTGGGAGTCTTCAATGAAAGATGAAATGGACTCTTTGCTAAAAAATAAGACATGGGATTTGTGCAAGTTGCCTGTAGGTTAAATGGCTTTACAAAATAAGTGGGTTTATAGGTTGAAAGAAGAGGAAGGAGGTAAGAAAATATTTAAGGCCAGGTTAGTTGTAAAAGGATTTGCATAGAAAAAAGGAATTGATTTTGATGAGATATTTTCTCCTGTTGTTAAAATGTCTTCTATTCATATTGTTTTAAGTCTTGTGGCTACTGAAGATTTGCATTTAGAGCAGATGGATGTTAAAACAACATTTCTTCATGGTGATTTGGATGAAGAAATATATATGGCTCAGCCACAGGGTTTTGAGGTCAAAGGTAAGGAGAACTTAGTGTGCAAATTGAAGAAAAGTTTATATGGCTTGAAGCAAGCACCTCAGATTACTGTGTTTATGCATGAGCATGGATATAACAAGTGTCATTCAGATTACTGTGTTTATTTTAAGAGGTTGGATGATGATAGCTACATTATTTTATGTTTATATGTTGATGATATGCTTGTAGCTAGGTCTAACATGGATCATATTAAGGGGCTGAAACCTCAGTTTTATGCATGAGCATGGATATAACAAGTGTCATTCAGATTACTGTGTTTATTTTAAGAGGTTGGATGATGATAGCTACATTATTTTATGTTTATATGTTGATGATATGCTTGTAGCTAGGTCTAACATGGATCATATTAAGGGGCTGAAATGCCAATTAGCACATGCATTTGCTATGAAGGATTTGGGGGCAGCAAAAAAAATCCTTGGTATGAAGATTTGCAGAGATAGGAAGAACAAAACATTGATGCTATCTCAAGCTGATTATATTGAGAAGGTGTTGCAACTCTTCTCTATGGAGAATGCTAAAGCTGTCAGCACACCTTTACCTAGTCATTTGAAATTGACTAAGGAAATGTGTCCCAAGACATAGGAAGAGAAGGATAAGATGTCCAAGGTACCCTATGCTTCAGCTATAGGAAGCTTGATGTATGCTATGGTATGCACTAGGCCAGATATTGCACATGCAGTGGGAGTCATTAGCAGGTATATGAGTCATCCAGGATTTGAGCATTGGAATGCTGTCAAGTGGATTCTCAGATATTTGAGAGGAACATCCAATAAGTGTTTACACTTTGGGGGCTCTACTACTGATTTACAGGGTTATGTTGACTCAGATTTGGCTAGGGATATTGATACCAGGTAGAGTACTACAAGTTATGTCTTTACTATTGGTCGGGCAGTCGTGAGCTAGGTTTCTAGGTTACAGAAGATTAATGCTCTATCCACTACAGTGACAGAGTATGTTGCTACTACAGAGGTAGCCAAGGAGATGACATGGCTTCAGTTCTTCTTGGAAGAATTGGGACATCCTCAGAAGGATAATTATTTTTTCACAGATAGTCAGAGTGCCATTCATCTTGCTAAGAATTTAGCTCTGCATTCTAAGACCAAACACATATAGTTGCAGTACCATTTCATTCAGTCAGTTTTGGAGGATGGACAATTAAAGCTGGAGAAGATACATACCAATGAAAATCCAGTAGATATGTTGACAAAGGTTGTAACAAGGGAGAATCTGAACTCCTCTTTAGCTTCGGTTGGTCTTTTAGACTGAACATGAATAAAAGAACAATAGAGTCCAGGGTGGTTTGATCTAGTGGGAGACCCATGTGGTAGTGGTATTGCTATAGGATTAGTCTCCAAGTGGGAGATTGTTGTTTAGTGTGGAGCCTGATCAATCCCCAAGTGGGAGATTGTTAGATTGTGGTGACTGATCAGGAAAGTACTGTACATACTTCATAAATAGTAGGGTTCAGGGCATTGCCCCAAAAAAAAATTTTTGGGCCGTGGCCGACATGGTAGCCGACATATTATGGCCGACATATGGCTGACATGTTATAACCTTAAAGCGGTTTAATACTTGTATAAAAGGGCTTAGGGTTGGGTATTTTTTTATTATGTTGTGATGTGAAATTGGTTCTTGTGGTGGTATTGAGCTGTAAGGGATTACGGATTGTAATCAGGTTGTAATCACTGGATTGTAATAAGATCAGACTTGCTATTTGGTGAATGTAGCCTAGGGATTGGGTGAACCACATTAAAACTTGGTGCCTTGTGTTCATTTCTGTGTGATCTATTATTTTTTAGTTATTGGTTATATTTGCATGTAGTTTTTATTTCTGTCTGTGGTTTATCCTAACAATTTTAAATTTTTGTGACGTGTTGCTAAGTAAGTGGATAGGACAAAATCATTATGGATAGATGACAAGGGGTGGTGGAAAAGGTACTTGTGGCAATAAATTCACATGGCCCAAAAAAGAAAAAAAATTCAAGTTTGAAATGAAAGGTTTTTTAATGATTTTTTTGTGTGTCCTTGTACACTAGGATGAGTAAAAGTTCAAATTTTAAATGGTTTGAGAGTATTGGGAATGATGGAAAAGATTGGAGAAGAGATAGAGGTAGTTGAAATGTGACATTTAAGTCTAGATGGGACATGACTATTATTAATAATAAAGGCCTTAATGTTTTCTTAAAGGTTATTATTTTTATGCCAAAGTGTGACTTCATTCTTAGTAAAATTTTCTTTTGGGTTTGGGAGAAGAAGAGAGTTTTAGGGGAAATTACAGAGATGGGAGGTGATTTTTTGCAAATTGAGCCATCCATGATTGAGGAGAATGCTAGGAATCTATTAGTGTGGTACATGCTGAATGAAGGTGACTTCATCTTATTTATAGAGGCATTGAATGGGCACGATGAAAATTGCTCCTTGCAATTTATCAATTCCTAGGAGGATAGAAGAGTCACAATTAATGGCATCTCATTTCATATCTCTAAGGAAGTCATCTCTCTGGTGACAAGTCTTGCTATGAGAGGAAGGAAAAGTCAAAAACTGACAAGGGTGGTTCATGAAGTGAGTTTGCAGTGCTTCTTCTT
This sequence comes from Cupressus sempervirens, assembly GCA_028749045.1. NCBI lineage: Eukaryota > Viridiplantae > Streptophyta > Pinopsida > Cupressales > Cupressaceae > Cupressus > Cupressus sempervirens. The sequence goes on from CM053783.1 coordinate 882,299,777, forward strand.
GGAAGGAGAGGAACCTAGTCAACACAAAGGAGGATTTATGTAGGAGAAACTCCCAAAGCCATGGAATGAGGTTTAACTGATGCTGATGAAGTACCTAACTTTGGAAGGGAGGTATGGAGTCTGTCATTACTATCTTTTCCCTCTCCTAAACCATTTTTGCCACTATGATTTTATTTCCATTCCTTTCTTTCTATTACATGATTTAGAGGATACAATTATGGATATTAAAGAAAAAATGAAGAAGGGTATTAATTTTACCATTCTGCATCAACGGTTGATGTTTTGGCTGTATCAATTTCACCTTGCTTTGGTTCCCCCTAGGATTAATGAGATTGGTATTCCTAGTCACCCCAACCCCTAGCCCCAACAAGTTCCCCTTAGAATCATGGGCCCTAGAGCACCTACACCATAGCCTTCACCTAGTGGGTCCCCTATTAAGTTGAAGCCCACCCCCTCAAGAAGAAAAGGGAAGTTGGATAAAGGGAAGGAGAAGGAACTGGAGGACTCAAATGATGAGTGGAGAGGTGGTAGGAGGAGGTCTAGGAGGATTGCAAAATTAGATGCTAAAAGAAAATTGTGATTTGGGGCCTTGCAGGAAGAGGAGTCAGCTTTGGAGGAGGGTCATCCTAAGAAAATGATCAAAGAGAAGGCCTCAAATTTTGGGGAGGGGAACATGGAGGAGGAGGAATTGGAAATTTTTGATTCCTTACAGTCTAGCTCGGGAGGTAGGAGTAAGGAGAAGAAAGATATGATGCATGTTTTGGGCACCATTGGGTTGGGTTGTGTGGGCTTAACCTAGTACCGATTTCCTGAAACTATGGATAGGGTGCCCTCCCCCATTACGATTTCCTCTCCTGTTAGGGTTTCTTCCAAAGAAAATGTTAACCCCCTAATTATGTAGGATGTTACTAAGTAGTAGGTGGATGGCTACTATTGTGACAAATATGAGGTCACCGTGGAGGTCCAGAAGATGACTGGTAATGAAATGTGGGAAAGAATTTATACACTAGAGGAAAGAATGTGTCTCTTGATGAAATTTATTGTCAAGGTGACACATGTTACTACTACCATACTTCACCTACTTAAAGACTAGGAGCAGGATTTTCCTAAGGAGGACTCCAAGATGCTGTTTGACTTTCTTGTAGAAGATTGGGCTAATATCCTCCTGGGGAGGAAGGAGGCCAAGAAGCCTTAGATCCACTTCCTTCTTGTTTTTTATGTTGTCTTTCTACTAGTTGTCAAAATTTGCTAGGTTTAAGGTAGGTGTACCTTTGTTTTTATGTTTCCTTTCCTTTTTTAGTTCTAGCATAGGCAATAGTCATGTTATGCCTGCAGATACTTTGTTAGATATGATTTTGAATATTATTTTTTTTGTTATAAGTACTAGGGGGTAATTTTGCTTTGTGGTTATCTTCTAGTAGTTCACTAGTTTGACTATTTTAAGGGCCAACCCCCTATTTTTTGGCTACTTTTAATTCAAAAACTAATAAATGATAATTTAATACATGAAACAATCATAGGAAACATAATGTGTTCCCTCTTTATTAACATCCATGGAGGAAGGTTATTGTTGATAACAAAGATAGGCCACGCCAAGTAAATAGATCTCATCTCTCCAAATGGATTGACATCATCTTTTACCAATGAAAGCCTAAGATTTTGTTGTTCATCTCTAAAGTGTGGCCACTTTTTCTCTATGTTCATAAATACAAAACCATCCACAAGTATTTGAATAATGTCATCTCAATTTCTATTGCACTCATGGTAATCCATAAATTATCTCAAGCTATTGCACCATAATAATCATTGCAAGCATGGAATAATGGTGACGTAATGAAGAACCTTGCAAGACATCTTTTTTGGTAGTTTAATTTGGTCAATATCTACTCTTTTCACATTTAGGGAATTCTATTGCAAATTCATGTTTGTTATGGTAAATAATATGATCATTAGGACAAGCATGTATTTCTTAATAATCCTTTCCAATATCTTTCATAGTGGCACATGATTCACAGTATGAGTGAGGGAGAATATTTGATGTTGGTAAAAAAAACTCATCCATCAATCTATAGCATAAAATATGTTGTTGATATAAAACATATTAATGGTGCATGTTTCACCCTTTATTGACTATAATGACATATATGAAATTTTTTTAGCATACATGACATTTTGATGTCGGATAAATCATTCATAACCTTCAAATTCACCAACAAAATACGACAAAGAAAAGACTTTTTTGCGAGCCTTCATAAAGGGTCATGTTTTCCTTCTCAAGTAGAGTAATGTCATGGATGACATCAACGTCATCTTGATCATCATCATTAGTTGAGCTAGTACCAAATGTTTCATGGATCAACACAGTCATACCATCATATTCAATTGTATTTTCTAGTGCATGATCATCATCTTCCATGGTATCATGATCTTCGTCTTCAATAATAGTGCAAAAAGGTGGGTCTTACTTTTGGGCAAAAAGTGGAAGTCTTTTTCCTTTTTTTGAATTTTTTTGTCAATTGATGTCAAAATTTGAGGCATTTAGAGATTGACTACAAAAACTTTCAGAAATAAAAATTGTAGTGTTTAGAATCTACTTTTTGAATATGTAATTTATTTGTGTACCCATATGATAGATTTTGTTTTGGTATGGATATTTAAAAACCACTTTTCCAAAATGCATGTTTTAGGAACATACGACTCTCGTGTATGGACCCTATAATTTCAAACAAACAAATAATTTTTTTAAAATCCTTTTAAAGGATGTTACCTTACACACCAAAGATTGATGATAATATTTTTCCTTAATTTTTTATTGAATCGTTTTATTATTATTACTTTTTTGGTTATAAAGGTAAATTTTAAAACCTCTCGTGTACAGACACCATAATTTGATCAAAATTTCACTATTTTCAATTTTTATTTTTTTAACTTTAAAATAATTGTATATAGATTGATGACATATAAATTAATTTAAGAAAAATCATAAAATAAAAAAGTTATTAAAGTTTTAGTGAACCTCGCTATTTACATTTAGGTACCACCTTTGATTAAAAAATAATGCAAAAATAGTAAATAAACTCATAACACTCTAAAATTTATATTTTTGAAATTAGGACAGTGATAACTCTAATGAATTTTTGTTTTGTAAAAAAAATTGATTGGGAAGACCCTCTAAAAATTATGGCAAGGTGTGAATTTGTCAATTCAATGCCTTAGCCAAATCTTGAGAGGTCAAGGCATAGGCTTGGTCTCACCAAGCCCGTTTCTAAAAGAGTATGATATCAATCCACAAACTTCTGTTGAATTGAGACCCAACGTGTTCTTTCAATTAACTTAATCTTGTTAAAATTTCGAAACTTCTAACCTTTATTCATTCTTCCAAATGTCTATTCGAGATGATTCCCCCTGTGGTTAATTGTAAATCAAAGATAACACCACTTTCAACAAAGAGGGCGATTTCCAATTTCGAGTAGCAGTGGATCTTACAACATTTATCACAATCATTGAATTTCGTTTGATATCTAGTTTTGTTAACTTAAATTCTAAGCATAGGGATGATCTTGTTGGTAAGGACTTGAATTCCACCATATTATTGGTATCCTCAGCTAGAGGTAGTGCTAACCTTACTATAATCCATCTGTTGCTAGAGTGGACGATGCATCCAACACCTGATGGACCGAGGTTTCCTTGGGAGACCCCATCAAAGTTTGACTTTATGAACCATTGGTTGGCTGAGACCGACTACAACTTTTTCTATCCCTACAACGTACTTTCCCTTCTTTGCCAATAAACTAGGGGACAATGAGTTAGAACCAATTTTTACATATAAGATCATCACATATGATGTAAAACATTGGAGAAGAATGTTAAACTAGATTCAATTCATAGTTTCTATGAGATATCATCACTCCTTTTGTAAGCAAACCATCACAAGCACCAAATGGGGTTTGGTTGTCCATCACCATGGCTGCAATCACTAGAGGGAAAGCATGTTCTGATAACAGGTGGGGCAAGTGGAATCGGGCTTGCAATTGCCAAAGAGGCTCTCTCTAAAGGATCATTCATCATTGTTTTAGCCAAAAGCTCCACTAAACTAGAGAAGGCAGAGAAAAATCTTGCCAAAGTTGGTGGTACCAAGAATAAACTATTAACCAAGGTTTTATCTCATTTCTTCATTTTAAGCTTATGTGAAAACCCAGAAATCTTGATGTCTGATCTGATTTTAAATTTCTGAATAGATTGCAGATGTGGGTGTTTATGAAATTTTGGCAAAGGCAATAAGGGAGTCTTTTGAATGGAGGGCTGTTGATGTGCTGGTTTGCAATGTAGGTGTGGCAAAAACTACACATCTGGGTGAGGGCAAGATTGAAGATATGCATGCCATCATTCAGACTAACTTGACAGGGGTTGTCAATACTCTTCATGTTGGGATTCCTTTGATGAAGCAGAGGTCAAATCCCCAAACAACCATGTCAATCATTCTCATGAATTCACTATCAGTAATGGTATGGTATTGCTAATACTAACTGTTTGCTTTATCCCTTTTTAAAATCTTATGTTTTACAATAATGTTTTCTTGGGTTGTGCTATTCTTTTGCAGTATCCTTTATATGGAAATTTTGTGTATGGTGCAACCAATATTAAAAGGACTTATACTTAAACGATATATTTTAAACCCCAAGAGACAAAAATAGAACACGAAAACTCGATTTCAAGAGAAACTGATAGAATTAAAAATGCAACAGCATAGGGTTGAAGAATGCCCAAAAGGGTATCCAAAACCACTCTCAAAAAGATCGGATCACAAAGAAAAGTGCCCGCTTAGGTTTTTACAAAAATTCGTGCGACACTTCTTACTAAGAGAGGGCAACACTTCTCCTTAAGGCGTGCGACACTCTTCCAGTATTGTATGACATTTCTCAAGAAGGCGTGCGACACTTTACAGTCTCGCACGATATTTCTCAAGAAGGCATGTGACACTTTTCCAGTGTCGTACAACATTTCTGAAGAAGGCGTGTGACACTTTACAATGGCGTACGACATAGTTTGTATGGGCGTGTGATACATTTTTATGTCGCACAATGCTAAACAAATGTCACCCATAGAAACATGAAAACACTCCCGGAAGAAAAAAGGACCAAAATGGAGCAAAGAACCTCCACACCAGGGAGTACCGGATCCACAAAGGCTCGAGGAATGAACACTCGAGTGCAAGAACGACACAGAATGAAGAACATCAAACCATCTAAACTACAGCAGCAAGGAACACACTAAATATAAATAGTGCAGAGAACAAAAGAAACATTGCAATGTACATAAATACATCTTAGAAACAAAACAACCAAACTAAGTACGCGGTTCCTCCCAACCGTCAATAGCATCATAAGACCATTGTGGGTCCTAGCCATCCCCCGTGCGTAACAGCCCAAGCCACTGAGCAAATCATCAGTACTGTCATAATAGGGACATCACTACTAAAACATGCACAATAACAACATAAGAAAATCTAACATGCTAGTGATAACGCATAAGATAATCCTACAGTAGATAACATCACCTATCACATGCTAATAGCAGTAAGCAATAGATATACTACTAAAACAAATCACATCATCTAATCATATGCTAAACATCATAATAAGGGAATATGTCAAATAAAATAACATCATCTAAACATGATATACAAGCATCCCAATAAAAGCATAAATCACAAGAAAGCATACTCCGGAACCTGAAGTACCAAGTGAAAACATCTAGCAATGATCGCACTAGGACAAAAGATCATCTCTGTACACCGATCCCTAGTAGTGGTGAAGGTAGCTACGCCTCCCAACCACATGGCACTCGTAGGTCCACACCCGCTATGCTGATGGAGATAATGATCCAACCAAAAACACACAAAAGAACATCCATGGCTAACACTCATGCCAAACAGTATGATGGCTACAACCAAGAACCTAAGATAATGCAAGGAGTATAGGTCCTGGTTAGACACTCAATAGGCTACTATGTAGGGGCTAACATCTTGGAGATTCGCTTGGCATCAAAAGCCCAAGCTCAGATCATGTGTCCTCAAACTTAAATGGGTGCTCACACATTGTGTCCTCGAACTTAATCGGGTGCTCACACATTATGTCCTCAAACTTAATCGGGTGCTCACACATTTTACTTATCTTAAGTTTTATTAACAATCACAAATTTTATTTAGTTATCACTTGCTTAAAACTTCTTATCCTCTGTCAACCTCCAGTGCCATGAACACCGAGCTGCAAGAGAGAAGCCCCCTCCAGATGCTACCCTACCCTACCCATGCTCATCCTACAACAAGTGCCCGTGGGCATGCATACTCCCATCCTAACCCCAATGATCATAAGTTTTGGCAAATTCACAAAAGATCGGGCCTCGCAAGTCACCCAACAAATGTACGTGCATGTACTCGTGTGTGGCGCACCACCATCATGAAGATCATAACACAAGGACAGGAATGAGAACACAATGCAAAAAAAACACCCAATTGAAAGCAACATGGGAAGGACAGATTCTACACGAATCCCAAAGCCAATAAAATCATACATCATGAAATCACTCAACCGACCTCAATCTGAGAGTATGGATTCTACACGAATCCCAATGATGTAACAAGACCAAACATCATGAACTCACTCAACCGGCCTCAATCCGAGAGTATGGATTCTACACGAATCGTAGTGTTCATGAAACAAAAGCAAAGGTTTAAATGAAATTATAACAGGAAACAAATCACTCAACCAAACACAAAGTCGGGAGTACGGATGCAACATGCATCCCAATGCAACATAAAAGTGCAATAGTATTCTAACTGATATCCAAATGGATCATCCAGGTCCACGACCCACATTGTGCCAAGAAAACTCGAGAAAACAAGGTGGCATGCAAAACGAGGTAAAAACCCCAAAAATTTGGAAAACTTCAAAATTAAAACCCATTTGGCCCTTGGGTTCAAAAACCCCAAAAATCCAAAAATAAATGGAATCGGACACCATATGCAAAAACGGCCAGCATAACGGCGTAAAATTCCAAACCGTCATCCCAACAAATAGGAAAATGTTCATACCTACCCAACCCGGTAGAACTAACATACAGAAATGGAGGGGAACACTAGTTCTCAGCCTGCAAACAAACGGCTACCAAAAATAGAAGCTAAAATGGAGCAGAAAGAAAAAAATAGGAAAGCCCTACCTCACAGCCAAAAGGGCAAAATGAAAATCCGAACAATAAAATAAAATGCCCGCAGAAGTGGCTGAAAATTGTGGCAATCCAAAGTTTCCCCGAACTGGATCCAATGAGCTCAACCTCGCGACGATCCCACGCCCATAGCTCCCACAACGAACAAAATAGTAAATCCTCATAAAGAGGATTTTGGGTTTTACTCTCCAACTTTCCAATTTGAAAGTGAGAAGTGAGGAATTAAATTCCTCTTTGGATACTTATTCACTTTTCGGGTGAATAATCGATTAGGGCATTTAACTAGCCAATCTAGTTAAACCCCGAATCGACCCAAATGAAAATAGGCTATTCCTATAAATAGGAATTCATCTATGGCAAAGCTGCCAGAAATTAAAATAAATCAATTAAAAAGCCCAAAAACCCAAAAACACAGAAATCACCTTAAACAACTTTCGCGACAATGCGAACCTCTAAATGCATAGACACGCTTACTAGTCTAATCACATAATGCAATGAGTTCGGATTTAATAATCATCAAAAGGTTTAAATTAAAAATTTTAATAAAGGATACATCAACCATACAAGGATGACATTGGTAAAATATGAAAGGTTGAATCACTAACTCCATGTGCCACTTCTAGGGATATAAATCCTGCACACTAAACAACACGATCAAGTACAATTGCATATAATAACATAGCCAAAGAAATAAATGCATTAAATCACCTAATTTAACCATTTATTTAATTATATTAAAATAATCTATTTACATCACTCACGTTCACATAAAGCATAACAATGTAGGAATGAAGTAAATAACCATAGCATTAAATCCATCACATAACAAAATCAGAGGTATGTCCAAATACCAGATAACTAGATATCATCATAAAACACACTGTCATCTCAAAATGGCATTATCATGCAATATGATTAACTGAACAACATAGTAGTCTAATATCTATGATACTGGAATCAAAGAGTAACATTTGACCCTCAGGTCATCTCAAATGTAAAACATAACATGAGTAACAAATATTTCTCTAATTAGAAATATAACAAGGTAAATGTCCACAACACATAACCAAATAATCTCACATGAACAATCCATTTAATTACTTACGCATTTAATAATGATTTTTTACTCTGCATTAAAAAGGCATTTAAAATACAAAAACAACCATAGTCATAAACATGACTAACCATTGCTACAGGAACCTAGTCTAGTGTAGCATGGTAAAAAGTACACAATGCAATCTCTGCACACATCTCAGGGTAATCATGGAACAACCTCATGATACCACATCAATCCTGGAAACCACTGGCACAAACCTCAGTGAACCAAAAATCACATCATAATCTCAAAGATCAATCAAAAGCATAAACAAAGCAACTAATACAAAAACATAAATCCAAACACCTCAGTGGTGTAGACCACTCAGGGTCACAATCATGATCCATCACAACAAAAGATCATCAAGGTCACATCCATCAGGATGACTTACAAAAGTCAAATGGGAGAGGCACTACATCACTTCTAGTGATCTACTCTATTAGGAGTATGAAGGACTATTAAGTCTACCTTGTGAAAGGATTTTACAATACAATATAGCATGTGCTTTGTTAAGAGATTCAACGAAGAACTGTTAGGTCTACTTGGTCAAAGGATTTGACTAATGCACTTGTTAGAATGAATCAGTAGGTTGATCTTTTCTTTGCATCATTATTTTCTGGTGTAAATCCTTTGAAGCTTGTAATCATGTAACTGTGATAGATAAGTCTCTACTTTTCTCTTTATATTGCTATGAAGCTTGTGTACACAGTATAAATGCATATTAATGAAACTTTAATGTAGAATGCAAATAGACTTACAACGAACTAGACTAAACCAAAGAAATTTTTATCAAAATGTAAATTTTATGAGTGTCTCATGTTTCCCTAGCTACAACTGCTAAGAAAGCTCTCAGACTAGCATCTTAATGACAATTCTAGAATGGGAGTATGCTTAGAATGTAGATCTACAAGAATGCATACAAGATCTATGACTAGAATGTAGATTATATGAAGATAACAACCTTTAGAATGCCATGACAATGAACATACAATGAGCTAATATGTAATAAATGATGCTAAATGACATAAAGACAATTCTAAAATGCTATGAATTTTCTAGAATGATAATGCTAAAATGATAACTCAGAGTGTGCCTATAGTGCAAATGCCTAAAACTTGGGTCCTTCAGCTCTTGGATTTCCCTCCTATTTATAGGATTTCAGAAGGGGTTGGGGTAAGAATCAAGATTTTTACCTTTGATTGGTGTATGAAAGTGAAACTAAAAATATCTCATAAGAGACCAGGAGGAAGAATCCAATAGACTTGATTTTGAGGATAAATGGGGATATTTCTAATTCTTTTAAATGAAAAGGGGAGATTTTCTCTTTTGTGCGGATAGTTGGTTTAATAAATATTTATTTATTTCCAACACTTTGTCTTTTTCTTCCCCCCTTTTTGAATTTCATTTTATGAATTTGAGTTGTTTTTCTCCTCTTTTAAAGTTGATTTAGGTCTTGTCGATTTGATAGATAATTAATGGCCTGATGTGATTTTGATTTGAAAGTTTGTTGTGTACTTCTAATTTTCTCCTCAATTTGCACTAATTGATCAGAATTGTATTATTCAAGTCTTCCAATTTTTTGGTGTCTATAAATGCCCCTCTTTGAGCTAATATGCAAAGCATATTAGTTCAAAGACTATCTTGATTTTTTGATTTTAGGTCAAATTATGATGATTGAAATGATGTCTAATCGATGACATTTTGATGTTTCAAGGTTGATACTATTGATGACTTGATGTTCAATCATCGATGGTTTTATGTCATGATTGTCATTGATTCTGCTGATTGATGTTGCGATGTTTTTACTTGGATACCCTTGTTTTGGTTAATTCAATGTTTGAAATTTTGGTTGGGGTAGAAAGTTTTTTATTTTATTTTTCAGAAAAATATGATGCCCCAGCTTGGATATCCTGGTTTTATATGGATATATTGCACCCTTAGAAATGAAATTGGAAAAAAAATAAAATTGTGAAAAATAGGAGGTTCCAATTTTATTTCTAAAATATTGGGTAATTGACGGATAAAGGTGGTCAAGTTGATCTAGTGCAATACCCAATTTGCAAAAGGGAGCAAAAAGAGTCCAATGTTGGGCAAATAGGGTGAAAAGGTGATATAAATGCCCCTTAGGAGGGTTAAATAGGTCAACAAGCATTTTACCCTTGTCATTTTCACTCTCTCATTTGACATTTGGCATGTTGGAGCTCTGGGCTAGTGAGGATGGTGGCCTTTGTGAGAGCATAGACTCAAGAGGGATCATAGGTACAAGCATCTAGTGGACTACGATGCCTCAATAGGTCATTGAGATCCTCCATTTTTGAGATTTTTGCATTTGTACCTATTTTTTTAGAATTTTGCACAAATTTTTATGGTAAATGTGGTAGCTTGGATCTTTTAGCACATTTACCTTGTCTTTTAGCACTTTAAAAATCTTTTAGTGCATTTGAATGATCTTTTAGTGCATTCGTAGGATGAAACAATGCATTCAAAAACCTAGTTTTGAGGCCAATTAGTGCATATAGGGAAAATGTAACACATTTAGTTGTTCTAGTAGCGCATATACATATTTTAGTGCATCCGACTGGTCTTATAGCACATGTGTCTGATATTTCAATGCATTTGTGTAGAATAGTGCTTCCACCCAGTAGAATAATGCATATGATCATTTTAATAGTTCATAGACATATGATAGCACATATGATGTGGAAAAGAGCACCGCTGAATGTTAAAGTAGCACATCTGCATGTTTTAACGCATTTAATTAATTTGGTAGTGCATATGTCCTAGGAAATAGCACAAATGATTATTGAAGTGTGAAAACTGAGTGTAGGGCCTTAGTTGAGCATAAGATAATGCAAAAGGCTAGCTTCTAGGGTTGTCAACCAAGGATCATCAGAATGAGCGAACCATAGGGATCAAGTATTCTGAAGTGATGTTGTAGGATTAGTATAGATAATAGATAGGGAAAAAGTGATGTCCCAGCTTAGGATATAGAGTGGGGAAAATAAACTAGTCTAACTCAGGATAGAGAGGGATGATTAATAGGTCCAAGATAGAACCAATAGCTAAGTAGCTAGAGTTAGATAATAGATTTATGTATGATGATCATGTGGGATGAAAACTAATGTTGTTTTTTGTTTGATAAAAAATAGATACATGGGCGAAAACTCATGGTACGAGGACTATATCCGTGGCCTTTAGAGGCAGTAGGCTAATTATCGAGTGCAAACTACTAGGTGATAGACATATGTGGGTTTACTCATTTACTATAGATGCCTTAGTTCTGAGTGAACAGGGGGCTATTGATAGCTATGGCTGAGTGGTGGCACTCAGACCACAATACCTTTCATTTGATGATGGGGGAGATGATAGTGACTCTCAAGGATGTATACTAGATATTTGGGATCCCAACAGTAGGGGATTTGGTGTATTATGGTCAAACTGTCGATGGTACTACTTTTTGACACTTCTTTGGGGATGACAGCATATCATGGTTTTAGATGCTACAATATGAGGCATTTCATATAGTTTTGGCTAGTTTGATAGGAGGATTTTGTTTCTAGATTGACAATGGTGAGGATGGCCAGTTGGATGGGGCTGATTGATACAGGATATGCTTGATTAGCCATAGAGATTTGCATGAGGCAGTTACATTTTAGCCCATTTATATCATGATTTACATCAGGTTGTGTATTCAAGAGCCTCATTGCTATTAGCAGGGTTGAATTTTCTATAGGTATGGACATGGGAGCATTTATGAATTATGCATCTGGTGTGTGTGCAATAGTGGTTGTAGGGTATGCCATACATGTATACTTATTCTGGTGTGATCATGCAACCTCATTTGGGTAAGAAAAAGTATTAGCAGTGGATTTCGGATGACATTGATGAGGTTGTGTGAAGACCTTACCAATTCACAAAACCATAGGCTGAGGATGATGATGAGATGGTGTATTTCTTTTGTCTAAGGTATTTGTTTGGTTGGATACTTGCAGTGATAGAGAGGTTTTGTTTTAGGTAGGTGGTGAGACAGTTTGGTTGGTGGCAGGGCATGCCACAAGGGTCAGCACATTATGCTCAGGTGCATTTAGAGAGAGTGGTGTGGGGTCTAACTTTGGAGTATGAGGCTTTTCTGGAGCCCTTTATTCATATGATAGACACACCACAGCCATGGGCATTGTGGAATGGGGTGGAAAATGAAGGGATGGAGGGGATTATGCATGGTGGTTTTGGGAGCATCCCTTCCCTAGATACACATATTTGGCTGAGCCTATTCTAGGGATTGATGAGCCATTGAGTGGGGGAGAGACGAGTATGATGAGGGTGGTCTAGGGAGAGGCCAAGGGAGATGGCATGCCAGAGTCTAGTAGTTGAGAGGTGTGGTCAGAGTACGAGCAAGGTGTGGCTAAGTAGGCATGTTACTATCTCAGAGGGGTGTGGCATGAGGTCTAGTGCAGGGACTAGTAGGTACAAGGAGGTTTGGAGGGATCCAAGGCTATGGTGGTGCGATGGTGAGAGGAGGGATGGTTGGTGGGGTAAGATTTGGGCAGTGAGACAAAGGTGTTGAACAGGGTGGGGGAGAGCAAGTGAGTGCCAGGTTGCCTAAGGATGTGCAATTTTTATGGTGATAGAGGCCACGAGTGCAAATGCACCTATTGGGGATCTATAGTACACAAAGCCATAGGTACAACAAGTGCCACTAGATGTGTAACTGCCACCAGAGAAGCCAAGGGATCAACTAATTTGGAGGCTAGGACGAGTGTCATGGAGGCTCATATGGGTGAGGTGCTAAGTACATTACAGGCATTTATAGTAGCAGTAACATTGAGGCCACCACTACCACCATTGAGGACAAATGGGGGTATTGACTAGTTAGATAGTCGATGTTGCACCAACGACAAATGCAACAGGGCAAGTGCCTTGAGAGGATATGAGTGCCCCCAGTGAGTAGGGACCATTGGATTAGGCACCTGCATATGGATGAGTCGATATTATGTGTTGTGATTGCATTCCTAATTATGTATGATTATTCTTTTGATGTGCATTTGATACTCACTTGGTTGATCCTTGGATGTTCATGTGGATAGATATTGTGATTTACTGATGTTCATGCTGTTTTGATCTATTGGATGTTCTCATTGATGCAATTTATCTAATATTCATGTGGATTTCGGCCTATGGATGTATTGTTTGATTGTTGTTTTTTCTTTAGGAGATATCTGAGCTTATTGATGTTTAGATGTGTGCACTTGTTATATCATGGACTCATGTATGCATGTGATGGTTTGATCTGACGGATATGGTAGTAGTAGATGTTGATGTATATATATGTGAATGATTAATGTAACATGAAATATGGATAATGATTAAACTAAATGACATGGAAATAATGATGTAATGAGAAGATGATGTGATAATATGAGTGTAATGACATGAAATGAAAGTGGGATTGGACTTACTATTGCGAAAGAGGCTCTCTCTCAAGGAGCATTCATCACAATTGTAGACATAAGCTCCACTAATTTGGAGAAGGGAGAACAATATCTTGTCAAAGTTGGTGATAAAAACAAAAGTTTAACCAAGGTTGCAGATGTGGGTTTCTATGAAACATTGGCAAAGGCAATAAATGAGTCCTTTGAATGGAGGGTTGTTGATGTCTTGATCTGCAATGTAGGTGTGGCAAAAGATGCATTTCTAGATGAGTGTAGGATTGAAGATGTTCATAACATTATTCCAACCAACTCAACAAGGGTTGTCAATACTGTGCATGTTGGGATTCCATTGATGAAGAAGAGGAGTCCCCAAACACCCATGTACATTGTTCTCATGAATTCTTTGGAAGGAATGGTATGTTATCAATGTTTCTTTTAATAAATTATCCTTGTTAATTGAATGTCTTAGTTATGTGAAGTTAGCTTATAGATTATGCACCATCTAGTTAATAAATTAATCTATAAAAAAATTGTTGTTTTGATAATGTTATATCTTTTTTACAGTACCTTTGGTATGCTAATTTAGTATATAGTGCAACCAAATATTATTTAAAGGGACTTGGAGAAAATCTAAAGCTTGAATTGATACCTTATAACATTCAAATTAGTACAATCTTTCTAGGATTTGTGGAAACCCCTTTGCTTGATCATTTTAAGTAATCTAATTTAGCTTAATAAGATTAAACTTTATAAATTTTAAATTATATAAAAATAGAGAAGCTTTTGTTATCTAGATTATGTTTGACTTATAAGATTTATGTATATTTAATTCATAATTATAAATATTATATTTTCAATTCTATTAGTGAATACAATATTTGTCATATTACTAGGAAGATTTCAACTATGTAGTTTTTGAATCAAATTCATTGACCTAAGTTTTAGTTTTGTCAACCTATATTTCATGAGAATAAATTAGAGATTTGCACTCATTTCATTAGGTCATATACTTAGAGAGGTGAAGTATCGAGACTTCGAGGTCACCCATCTCAATATTGCTCCAATTCAAATGGGCCCCCTTTCTTGCAGAGTTTAACCAAGCATAAAACTTTATAGTTAAGCACGCATGAGCTAGAGTAGTACTAGAATGAGTGAGCTTGGAGAGTCCGATGAGAGATGGATTTTATTTTAATATTTAATTGTTCAACATGTTCAACATGAACATTTAAGATAAACATTATATATATAACTTAAAAAAAAAAAAAATTCTATAACAATTATTTCAATAGTTTTTAAACAACTACTTTTATTTTTTATACTAACAGTTGAAAAGTTCCCACTTGAATATTTTTACAAACATTTTTAAAAAATAAATTTGTACATATATTTCTTTGAGGTTTTAGAAAAGTATCTTAAACATGCTAGCAGTCAAATGATTATCTAATTGAAAACTAGTGTTCAATCATCTTTTATCATGTTCATTAATGTATTCTTAAGTCATTATTACCTAATTTTGTTCCTATATTTCTAATTTATATAGGTGGCTTGGAAGATGATAGAAATATCTTATAGATTGTTAAGGCCACAACTTTCTATAATCGAAGAAAAGTAGAGAAACCAAACTATGTTGCAAAATGAACATTAGAAGAAATAAAGAATGAAACATTTCTTTTCACGAGAAAATTCATTAGCCTTTCATTATTGACATTATCTCATGGACCTATACCTAGAGACTCATTTGGAAGGGCTTTGGTTGAATTGATATTATATATTCCTCTAAGACTCTTTGACTTTTTCACCTCTACTTAAACTTATAATACTATAAAATATATCTATAATAAGAGATTTTAGAAGGATTTACTCACAAAAGACAAATCTCATATTTATATATTTATTAATGTAAGAAAAATATTGTTATTTTTTAAATTTATAAATAATTTCAATGGTGAAATTATATATTATGGACTTTTAAAAAAAAATTAGTATCATTTTAATTCTCTTTGTTGGAGGAGTTCTCTAAAGGAAAATAATACTCATGGGATGCCATAATTCTAAATGATGTATCTAAGTAGGATGTCTAAGGTTCTATAGACCAAAAAATTGTAATAATGATCTAACATATAAATGATCGGTCTAAGTAGCCCAATATAAACCCTCATGGTCAAATTGGTCAAATAGTCCATGGTAGAATAGGATTTGATGTTTCTAAGGACTTTGAATATTTTAGACTCATAATGCATCTATTGGACACGTTTACAAAATGTTTCGATGCAATATAAAAAATAGTACAAAATGTTGTCACAATTGATAATATTTTGTCAATAGTTCAGCTTTTTACAAAACCAAGTAACTACCCATCTTCAATGGTTGAGAGTTTCAAATTTAGCTTGGATGAGCTGGTGTCAATCTATATAAGGTCCTTTTGATCAAATTTGAGAAAAGATGTATGTATTGGATGAAATTTTAGTTGAAAGCAATAAATAATTACTTCCCCTATTTTAAATTGATTAATTGTGACTCATTTTAATATTTTCAAAATATCACTTTGGTTGCATGAGAACCAAGATATGAATTTAATAGAATACTTCATGAATCCTTAGATTTTTCAACACCACTTATTCTAAGAATTGTTTTGTGACTTAATGTACCTTGGATTAGAAGTAATGTTTCATAATATTCTATTCATTTTGCTCAAGTTCTTTTTGGTCAATTGATAATTGCATCTATACTTTTTTACATCTTACTTTTAATGTTTCTTAAATTATAATATTTTAACAAAGTCTTTAATCTTATATTCCAATAATAAAATACTATTCCACAAAAAATGAGAATCATTACTCTAATGTTTCAGCCATATTTTCCATCTTGTGTGAAAAATATTTCTCAAATAAATGTTCTCCAACAATATTCATAACGTTTTTATACAATATCTTTAAAAAATTGCACAAATTGAAGAAAAAACTTTCACCTCTTCCAATGTAGATTACTCTTGTTTTCCACAACTTTCCTCTTTTATAACAAATATCTCCAAGGTTCTCTCTATCCCTTTTCTCTCATTCAAATTGATAATATTACACATATAAAAATAGAAAATAAATATCATGATGATCTTTAAAAAAAAAGATAGAGACTCAACATTGTAATATGCTTATTAATTACTACTAAGGGCCTGTTTGGCAATGGGAATACAAGTGGAATAGGCATATGTATATTCTCAAAATTTTGAATTCACTATCTGGATGCACCAAATTGGAATTGGAATAGGAAAAAAATTGGAATTCGTATTCCAATTTTGGCCCAAAAATAAGGATTTTCTATTCTACCTAAATAGGTGGAATAATAATATGTATTCCTAATCCAATTTTTTTAATTTTAGACAACATAAATTTTTGAGTCCATGTATTCTGCATCAAATTCTAGGTGACCCAAACAAGAATATGAATACATAACCTCATTTTCTATTCAAGAATAAGTATTCCATAATAGGTATTCCTATTCCCATTTTTATATTCCCGCAACCAAACAGGCCCTAAGATTTTATTTATACATTTTCAAATTAAATTAAATTAAATTACAGAAAGCTACCCTGATATAACTGATTATTATCTTTCAATGAATGTGACATAATCCTTCAGCCTAATTATTTGATGACATTTTTTTGGTGAACAATATCTCAAAATCTACTAATTATATGGCATGATGTTGATAGTGTTCATTCACACCCAACATGATATTTTTATAAAAATCCTCATACAACTTGGAGTTTTATGCCTTGTTCAATGCAATTTTAAAAAATTCAATTCCTTCCTTACCTAAGTTATTCTTGACAATTTCCATTACTTTGACAATTTCCATTAATTTTCTCTATGATAGAGTCTCCCTAGAGCCATAAATGTGAAGGTACTCATTAAGAAAAAATATATACATGTGTGATTTACTACCTCTCAAGATGGACTATAATTGTAACCTTTTCATGAAAAACTCCTACACTTAATAAACATGTTCATCTAGTTCATGTATGAAGTAGAAAGACTATAATAGATCACAACCTCAATGAATATATTGACCTAACTAAAGAGGGCACCCACTACGCTTGCATTATGAATAAATAAACAACAAGCGCAAGCATGTCTTCACTTTCTTAGTTTAGACCTATATGTATCAACATATTAAACTAGACAATATTTAAGAATAACCTCTTTAAAGCCCATTGTCTTATGGCTTGGAATGACTTGTTAATGTATTCTTCAAATTGTAGTTATTTAAGTAAAACCACATTGTTTCATAGCTTGAAAAATATTGTTAAATTAGTCTTAAAGTTGTTGAAAAAATTTATATGCGAGGGAGATTAAGATTAATCTATATTCCTACCATGGACAAAGTAGTTTTGCATAGTGGATTATAGCTTCAATGAAGGAACAAATATAAAGGATGATGGTGCCCACTACAATGAGAGAGTTCTTACCTCAACAGATACACAATAGCTCTATTAGGTATTATCAATAAGTTCCTCCCTTTTTAAATTCTATTTTATTTTTGAAAAGAAAGTGTGTACTTATATACAAATTCTAAGTGATGGATTATTTTTCAATATTTTTTTTTTCCCTTTATATGTGACTTAGATGTTCATAGATATTTTTAAACTTCGTGATAGTAACAATTCATTTTGTAAGATTTATTATACATAGAAGAACAATATGTTTTTATCATTTTATAGAGTTGCTTTATACCTACTTTGCCCCAAAAATAATGCACTACAACCATCTAAAAAATTATTGATACTTATGCAAATATGTTGTATAATAGTGCACTATGAATGCCAATAAAGATACACAACTCCTCTAAGTACAACTTAAAAATTCAAATTATTAGAATATAAAAAAATAACTCTAAGTACATATAAAATTTGTTATAGTATTTTTAAGGTATCATTTTTTTAGTTTTTAAAAAATAATAATTAAAATATTAAAAGAATAGTAGTAAATGATAATTGAAACAATTGGTACCCTATTGGGATCCATTCTCTAATAAGGTTCAAATCATCACAAGTGTAATGCATATTCTGAATAGACATAATTTTTTAATGGAAAGGAAATAAACAACTCTTTATGAAATTGTTGGTATATTAACATTTTATAATCTTCATGAATCTATCAACCCAAGTAAAGAGAGAGGAGCTCCAACCTCCATTAGATATAATAACTTTGCATGGAACTATGCCACCAAGGTCTCTATGTTCCATTCCAATGAAGATGAGATTGGGCTTTTCAACAAAGATGATGCTTTTATCCCCCTATCCCTCCCCAAATGCCCCCTCCCTACCCTTAATTTGGGGAAGACCCCATTCGACCCTATTGACTAGATGTAAGATGACACAGAGATAAAGAGGCTAAGGGTAGAGGTGGATAATCTAAAGAAGATGGTGTCAGAGATAGATATGAGGTTCAATATGCTGGTAGACTTCACTGTGAAAGTCATGCATGCTACCACTACTACACTCCAACTCTTATAGTAGGAGAAGGAAAAGGGTACAATAGTTGAGGAGGCTGACAAATTTTGGAGGCTATATAGGTTTCTTGTGGATGAGGTTTTACTATCAAAATGAACCCTTGCGAGGAGAACAAAGAATGAGGGTTCAACTTCATTTTGAGAGTTTTCTTTTCCTTTTTCTTATATGGTTTATTATTTTAGTACTATCTTCTATTTTTATAGGTGGTTAGATAGATGCATGTTGATAGTACTCTACTTTTTATATTGAATATGGGTGACTAGCGGATAATTTTTTTGGTCAATGGTTTGTTCCTTTGGGCCAATAACCCATTTTTTATTGCTTCTTAATATAAAAAATAATTTAAGGAAATCTTAATAATAAATGGCACCCAAAAAAGTATTTGCAAGATAAACTTGGGTGGTGGCCCTCTTACAATGCAACACATAAAGACCATTGACATATCAACAATCTAAGGTAATATTACTAAAACAATACACACAAAGTGTCTAGAAAATGTGGGGTTAGCCTCCCTCAAAGCACAAAGAATAAAAATTAAGGTTTTCAAAACATGATGCGACACAAAACCAACGTGGGAATGGAATTAGTAAGATAGCATAAAAGTTTACTATAATAAAATCAAAGAATCAAAGATGTTTTTGAATTTTAACAACCATAATATAATAGGAATTAGTAAGATAGCATAAAAGTTTACTATAATATAATAAAAAAATCAAAGATGTTTTTAAATGTTAACAACCATATATTTAAAATGGACTATAATATATTATCATAGGATCAAAATATTAATTAGGAAAAATTAAAGTTGAAGAAAAAAAAAACTATTACAAAATTAAAAATAATTTCATATATGCAAATATTTTTCAATGGTTTTCCTCATGAGTTAACATTGAAAATAGTGAGAGTATGTCAAATATGAGGAAAGTCTCTTTACTATTTGGAAAGTGCAACTAATAAATAAACACAAACTCTTATCATGATCATGAAATATGATCCAGACAATCTTGATGCAAATAGAAACTTACAAATTGAAATTAAAAAACAAAGCAATAATTCAACTAAGTTTTTTAAAAGAGAAATTAGTATTCTATGGCTTAAGATCAGATAAATCAAACTTACAAAATAATATATTGTCAATGCTCTAGACTTTATTTTCCATGCACATTTTTATTAGATAATAATAAAATATTAATTAAAAACATATTCTCTTAAAATAAAAGGAACAAATAACAACAAACATTTTTCCACTTTCCATACCCTTAAAAGAAAAATATTTTAAATCTCAAACCTGAAGAAACACAAGGACTGCTTCATTGCAAAACCTATGGGGGGATTTAAAAAGGCATTAAACTAATTTTTTTTAAAAAACTAAAAATTTCAATTTATAAATCATATTGAAAATGTAAAAAAATGTTGGAATTTTGAATTATTTTGTCAGAAGTTGAGTTCCCCAAGTCTCCTCTAACACAGCAGCTCCAATAGAGATATTTCATGCGGTAGGTAAGTTTGAATTTGAAAATGAGAGGGAATTTTTTTGTGTGGTCTACAAGAGACAAAAGGGGGAATGTTTGTTCATTCTAATAGATTCCAAACATTCTGAGTGATTCGAAAGTCTTCAGCAGAGCAGCAACAAAAAAAGGAGCTTCGAAGTGTAGCAGCATGGGTAAATGATTTTTTGAGTTTTGTGAAAGTGAATGTTTGTCCTATATGAGCAATGATTGCTCCAAGTGTATTGTATGCAACCTTACATTACTGTAAGCTTGTTTAGTATTTAGATATTTTGATTTATGGGTTTGTAGTTTTACTCTCTAGATTTGTAATAGTTTGATTTGGTTAATAGAAAGAAAGAAGAAAACTTGTCCATCTCAAACATATTGTGTTTCTGATCTTTTGTCCATTCATATTTTCTATTGTGCATGTTAGTAGTTTTGGAAAAACTAAGAAGAAATCTTTGTCTCTGTTTATGCATTTTATAGAATGTTGTTATTTCGCCTTGCACAAGTCAACTTTTTTTTTTCGCCAAGTAACTTGGTTCCTATTGACCAAGAAACTTGACCTTTACCTCTATCAAGCTCCTTGTTTGAAGTAGCTTGATGGTCTTTTGTTGGCTTCCTTCCCATTGTTTTATTGTATTTCACATGGTATCAAAGTCATTAGGCCCCACATCCTTGTGAATTTGGAAATTTTTTGGGTGTTGAATTTTTTTGTATAGGAGACATGGTCGGAGATGAAGGAAAGACTTCGTAGAAGCCATTGTCCTTTAATGGAAAAAATTATGAGACCTGGGAAAAGAAGATGAGAACCATTATGGTTGCAAATGACTTGTTAGAATTTGTGGTTAATAGGTTCAATGATGTAATCCACCCAAAACAATATGTCGCCCTCACTAATAATCAAAAGACTCAATTGAAGGAGTCAAGAAGGAAGGATACAAAAGAATTAAGCTTTATTGAGGTAGCCATGACAAAGGCAATTTTTCCCAAGATAACAACAACTAATTATTCAATGGAAGCATAGGATATCCTTGAGATGAATTTCAAAGGGACTGATCAAGTCTGTGTAGTGAAGCTATAAATGATTTGAAGGGAGTTTGAGAACCTTCAAATGAAGGATAATGAATCTATTGTAGACTTTAGCTCAAGCATCTCTAGTTCGATAAACCAGCTGAAGTCAAATGGAGAAGATTATGCAGAGAAGATAATAATGGAAAAGATACTAAGAAGTGTGCCTCCAAAGTATGATAATCTTGTGATGACCATTGAAGAGAGAAATGACCTCACTACTTTGACAATGGATGAGTTGATGGGTATTCTCCAAAACCATGAGCACTGGGTCAATAGATTGACAACATCTTCCCAACAACAAGCTCTTAAATCTTAGTCCAATGTAAGAGGTAGGGGAGAGGAAGAAATGACTCTAATAGAGGTTCTAGAGGTAGAGGTCATGGAAACTTCAAACAAAGAAATGCTGGAGGAGAAATCTCAAGAGGAGCAGGTAACTTAGAGGGAGCAAAGGAATCTCAAAATAGCTCTAGAGGAGTTAAGAAAAAATATAACTCCAATAAGAGCAATGTGGAGTGTTATTGCTGCAAAAAATTTGTGTATTATGCAAGTGAATGCTAGAAAAAGAAACGTGACTAGTCAAGGTAGAGTGCAAATGTAACTGATGTGAATGTGGGTGAAGCAAACAATCCCACAACCTTCATCATGTGCAACATTGGTGAAGAAGTAAGTCCTAAGGTGTGGTATTTGGATAGTGGTTGCAGCAACCACATGAGTGGTAATAAAAACATATTTTCATTTATTAATAAGAATTTCAAATTAGAAATCAAAATGGGAAAGAATGGAACCATTCCTATTGTGGCTAAAGGATCTATTATGGTCATCACCAAGCAAGGTGAGAAGAGAGAGATTCAAAATATTTATTTTTCCCCTAGTATGAAGCACAATTTGATGAGTGTTGGACAGCTCATTTAAAATGGTTACAAGATGGTGATGGAAAATGACAAGTGTGTCATTCATGAGAAAGATGGGAGAAAGAAGATTGTTGCAGTAGTCCAAATGACAAGGAACTAGATGTTCCTCTTAAGGATAGAGGCATGTTTCTCTTCTCAAGTTGTTGCACCTCACAAGTATGCATGTACAATAGTACATCATAAATCATCTCTAAAGAGTGTGATTGAAGACCCCAATAAGCTATGGAATTTATGATATGGACATCTTGGTTATGCTGGTTTAAATTTATTGTCCAAAAAAATAATGGTAGATGGTTTACCTAATATTGTAGAGTCTTGTGACAAGTGTGAAACTTGTATTTTGGGTTAGCAACATAGGCTTCCCTTTAATTCTAGTAACTCTAGAAGGGCAAGGGCACCGTTAGAGTTGGTGCATACTAATTTAGTTAGCCCTATGAATACTAGTTCTATTGGGGGAGTACTTATTTTATGACATTCATAGATGATTTCAGCCATAGGATATGAGTGTATTTTTTGAAAAAAAATCTAATAGATTTGATAAATTTTTAGAGTTTAAAGCCCAGGCTAAAAAAGAATGTGGACATTATATAAAAGTCCTAAGGTCAAATAGAAAGGGGGAGTATTTCTCCAATTCTTAATAAAAAAATTCATTAAAAATGGCATCAAGAAGGATGTTACAACCAGCTATACTCTGCTGTAAAATGAAGTGACTAAGAGGAAGAATAGGGCCATTGTTGAGATGGCAAGGAGTATGATGAAAGAAAAGAGACTCCCAACTGAATATTGGGGAGAGGTTGTAGAAACAAAAATATATTTGATAAATAGGTGTCCAACAAAGGTGCGATATGTGTAGGATCATGGTCAACCGAACTATGCTCTTAAATGGCAATAAAGAATCAACAAATTAGGGCTATGTCAACTTGACATGCAATTTTCTACTTGTTATTAAATTTATTTCAAAAAGTTGAGAAAAAATAAACTCTAGGAAATTGAATTTAGTTTCTAAAATATTAGGCCTTATCTAAAAAAACAAAAATTGATTTGTCAAAATTTTGGATTTAAGTGTAGTAGTACAAAAATTGACAGACAAAAATAAGAAGTAGACGCATGTCTAACCACCTTAATCAAAATCAATTGATAATATTTTTTAATAATATTCTAGATATAATAAGTAGAATCATGCCTAGATGTGACAAATATTTTTTGGTATTTTTATTCTAAATAAATAAATAATTATTAATTTTCTACTTTAGTATTTTTCCAATAAAAAAACTCTCATGTTTGACCACCTTAACTAATTCAAAACTCTACAAAATTTATTTTTTCTTTTTTCTTTTCCTTATATTAGAAGAAAAATAGAATGTGATTCATATTTTGGATTTCAAAAATTTTGTACCATTTAAAAATTATAGTTGTTTTTCAGGTAGTATGTCAATCAACATTTTATACATAACTCTATTAGAAAATAAATAATAATTACTTACTGAATTCATAATCTGACAAACCTTACATTTATGGAAAGCTAAGAACATTTTTAAGAAACCCTTTTCATTTCATCAAATTTAGGTGAAGAAAAAGTCATTAGCTACATGTTTGAAGTAAAAAAACACACAAAAACATGTCAAAAACACATTTTCAGGACATTTGTAAAGTTTACCATATAGAGTTGGTATTGAAAGATATAGTAGGCCTTATAAAGGTATTCATTTTTTTCATTTACTATCACAATGGTTGGGAAAAAAGTTAGAATAGATTTTGAAATGCTTTGAGGCATTTCAGAACTACATATTTTTTAGATCGCCACTTTTTAGCACAGTGTGATCCTGCACATGCCTAGTAGTTTGTGACAAGATTCCTCTTAAGGCATGGGCAAGACATAGATGGATGGTTGAGCACTTGCGGGTGTTTAGGTGTATAGCATATGCACAAGTGCCAAAGGAGCAAAGGAAAAAGTTGGATGAGGGTATGTGTAGGATCGTGTTGGGCCTAACTATGGCCTTAAGTGGCAATGAAAAATTAGGACATCAATGTTAGTCAACTTGATGTAACATATTGAACTAGTTATGAACCTTATATAAAAAATATGTAATAATAGAATCTCTAGTGAAATGAACATAGTTTCTAAAATACTAGGCCTTTTCTAATAAATAAATAATTTAATAGGTCAAAATTTAGTTTTTTAATGCAAAAGTATCAAAAATTCTAGGAAAAAATAAGTATGTCTATGTCTGACCACCTCAATCATAATCAAATGATAATATTATTTTTTAAGATTCTAGATAGAAGAAGTAGAATCATATGTAGATGTGATGCATACATTTTTGTAATTTTATTCCAAGTAAATAATTAATTTTTAATTTTCTACTACAACACTTTCTAAAATAAAAAAAACTCTCATGTCTAATCACCTTAACTAATTCAAAAATATATACAATTAATTTTATGTTTTTTTTTGGGCATGTGCAGGATCATGGTGTGCTAAAAAGTGGCTATTTGAAAATGTGTAGTTCTAAAATGCCTCAAAGAATTTCAAACTTTATTTCAACTATTTTCCCACCCATCCTAATACTAAACCAAAAAATTAATATCTTTATAAGGCCTAGTATATCTTTGGATACCAACCCTACATGATCCTCTTCAAAAACATCTTGAAAATGTGATTTTTGCCTGTTCTTATTTGTTTTTTACTTCAGAGATGTATCTGATGACTTTTCTTTCACCTAAAATTGATGAAATGAAAAAGGTTTCAAAAGAATGTTCTTAGCTTTCCATAAAAGTAATGTCTTTCAACTTACAATTTTAGTAAGTAATTATTACTTATTTTCTAATGGAGTTATGTATAAAGTGTTGATTGACATACTAATTGAAAAACAACTATACCTTTCAAATGGTACAACATTTTTGAAATCCAAAAGATGCATCACATTCTATGCTTCTTCTAATATAAGGAAAAATAAAGAAAAATTAAATTTTGTAGATTTTTGAATTAGTTAAGGTGATTAGACACAAGAATTTTTTATTCCAAAAATACTATAGTAAAAAATTCATAATTAATTATTTATTTAGAATAAGAATACCCAAAAATATGCGTCACATATGGACATGAGTCTACTTCTTATATCTAGAATCTTATTAAAAAATATTATCATTGATTTTGATTAAGGTGGTGAAACATATGTCTTCTTCTTATTTTTATCCTAAACGTTTTGTACTATTTCATTAAAATTCAAATTTTTGACCAATCAATTATTTTATTTTATTTTTTTAGATTAGTAGTTTAGGAACTAAATTTAATTTCCTAGAGATTCTTTTTTTTCAACTTTTTGATAGAAAGTTCATAACAAGTTGAAAATTTCACATCAAGTTAGCATAACCGTAATTTGTTGGTTTTTCATTGCCACTTAAGGGCATAGTTTGGTTAACCATGATCTTGCACATACCATTTTTCTCATAGTAGAAAAATCATAAAATGTGACACATCTTTTGGATTTTGAAAACATTATACTGTTTGAAAATTATAACATTTTTCAATTAGTATGTAAATTAACACTTTATATGTAACTCCATTAGAAAATAAGTAATAATTACTTATAGAACTCACATTTTGACAGAAAATATATCAATGGAAAGATGATAATTTCCTAGAAAAATTCTTTTCATTTCATCAAATTTGTATGAGAAGTGATTTTTTTTCATATTGCCACTTTTGACCCATCATGATCCTGCACATACCCATGACAAGGGCATGAAGTGTATCTTCACTGATTATAGTTCAAAATCAAAGGCATACAGATTGTATGATCTTGTCACCAAGAATATCATCATCTCAAGAGATGTAGAGTTCATTTAAAACTAGTCATGGGATGGCTTAGGGGATAAATTAGTAAGCACTTCAAGTAAAGTGACAATAATTGATGAAGAAGATGAAGTTGGTGATTAGCAGGATGAAGCAGAAGAAAATATAGACAACTCCAAACAATTTAGGATTGCTCCTAATTGAAATAGGAAAAAAGGCAAGCAACCATAGACAACAAGAGATTCAACTCGAGGTAGCTGTAGACAACTCTAGATTGGTGTGCAATAGGTACAAAATAGTAGCAATAAGAGTAGTGAAATCCACTCTCACCTCTCTATTGCCAAGAAAGACCAATAGTCTAAAGGAGATATACCAAGATGAAAGGTATGATGAAGATTTTGATGACAGTGTTAACTTTACATTATTTTCTCATAGTGATCCAACTTATTTTTAGGAAGCTACGAAAGAAAAGAAATAGTGTAAAGTCATGGAAGAGGAAATATATGCAATAGAAAAAAATAAGACATGAGAGATAACTGCTTTGCCTCCCAAGAAACAAGTTATTGGAGTTAAATGAGTCTATAAGATCAAATGTAATACTGATGGAAAAATAGATAGCATAAGGTATGATTGGTGATCAAAGAGTACAAAAAATAGTATGGTAGAGATTATGATGAGACTTATGCCCTGGTTGCAAGAATGGAAACTACGCATGTTGTCATTGCAATTGAAGTAGAGCATAAATGGAAGGCGTTTCAAATGGATGTGAAGTTTTTCTTCTTGAATGGAGTATTGAAAGAAGAGGTGTATGTGGAGCAGCCATCTAGTTATTAAGATCCAAGGGAAGAACACAAGGTGTAAAGGCTAAAAAGAGCTCTTTATGGGCCAAAACAAGCTCCACGGGCATGGTATAGTAGGATTGACTCATATTTGATGAGCAATGGCTTTAGCAAAAGTGACAGTGAGACCACTCTCTAGATCAAGGCATCTAATAGTAAAAACAAATGTTGTCTTGTATGTAGATGATTTAGTTTTTACTAGAAATGATAACATTCTAATTGATGATTTGAAATAAGCCATGAAGAGTGAGTTTGAAATGACAGATTTAGGTCTGATCAATGAGATTTCCACAATCCATGCATAAGAGTTCTGGTTTCTGGGTTAGATTGTGTGCAGTTTTTTAATGATTAAAAAAACTGCACACAATCTAACCCAGAAACCAGAACTCTTAGATTTAGGTCTCTTAAAGTATTTTATAGGCATAGAAGTAAAAAAAATGAATGATGAAATCTTAAATATCTCTCAAGAAAATATGCAAATAAAATCTTGGAGAGATTTAAAATGCAAAATAGTAAGGCAGCCCCAACACCAACAAGCGTAGATCTAAAGTTTACTAAGGAGGATTGCAGTAACAATGTGAATCCAACATTGCATAAAAGTATGGTTAGAAGCTTAATGTATTTGAAACCAAATTGGCCATATATGATACATGCAGTAAATTTGATTTATAGATTTATAGAAACTCCAAAGGATTCCCATTGGCAAGAAAGAAAGAGGATCCTGAGGTATAGGAATGGCACCAAAGGATTTTGTATTTTGTATATTGCTAAAAATAAGTTTGGCTAGTTGGTTATACAGATAGTGATTGGGCTAGAAGTTTGGATGATCGAAAGAGCTCTTCCAGTTATGTATTTCATATGGCTTTGGGTGTAATTTCATGGGCATCCAAGAAGAAATCAATTATTTCTCAATCTACAACAGAAGCTGAATACATAGTAGCAAATGCAGTAGCATGTCAAGCTATTTGGCTAAGAAGAATCTTGGTAGATTTGAAGGAAAAATAAGAGGATGGAACCATAATCTATTGCGATAACATTTCCTCAATAGCATTAACAAAGAATCCAATCTTTCATGGAAGAAGAAAGCACATTGAGATAAGATATCATTTCATTAGAGAGATGGATGAGAATGGTGAAATTAAGATGTAGTATTGTAAGTTTAAGCAATAGCTAGTAGACATATTAACTAAGCCATTAGGCATAGAAACTTTTGTGCGCCTAAGAAGATGTCTAGGCATAGTTGATTTGGATCAGCAATGCTCCTTGTATTGTTGACTCGAGACAAAGAGGAGGTGTTTGAATCTTAAGTTATTTTGTTTTTCTGAATTTAAAAGTTAGCTGTATAATTCAACCATTCACAAATAATTAAGGAAAAGTGTGCATTTTAGGGATCTTCTATATGTACAAGGGTGAAATGATGATCATTTGAAAACGTTGTTTGATACAAATTATTTATGAATGGTTCAATTATACAACTACCTCAATAATTGCTAATATTTATGCACATGTTCTAAGAGGCATGCACCATAAGTTCTAATAAAAATGTACAACTCCACCAAATATAGTTCAAAAATTGTAAATACTAAACTTCAAGTAGGTGGCTATTAGTACATTTGAAATTTATTAACAAAAAATAATCTATGTTAGGTTAGATGTATGCTGCCCCATTTCTTTATAGCTTAAAAATTGTTCTCCAACTATTCATATTGTTGTTTTAAGAATTTGATGCATAGGTTAGATTAAGAAAAAATAAATCTCGAGATCAAAATCCCTAGTACTAATAATAAATATGTATATTTCTTTGGTGTGAAAAGTAGTTTTGTTTATTTGATTATAGTCTTAGTGAACAAACTAACATAAAAGTGGTGTCCACTCTAACAACATATCTAATTTTGTACATTTTATGGGATCTTTAATATGTATAAGGGTAAATTGATGATCATTTGAAAGTTTTGCTTGGTACAAACTATTTATGAATGGTTCAATATACAACTAGTTCCATAGTTGCCAATATTTATGCACATGTTCAAACATGCATGCACTATACCTTCCAATAAAAATGTACAACTACACCAACTATGGTTCAAAAATTCTAATTACTAAAAATTCAAGTAGGTGGCTATTAGTAAATTTGAAATTTATTAATAAACTTATTAGCAATCTTTTTTTTAATTATTTCTTTAAAATTAACAATTGAAAAATTGAGTGAACAAAGATAAACATTTAATTGAAATAATTGATATTGTGAAATAATTGGAATAATTGATATTCTTAATGTATTCACATTAGTTCTCTAATAAAGCTCAAAACACCATGACTACAATGCATGTTTTGAATAGACATTTTCTTTTCCATTCTTGCTCATCTCAATATTAAAACAACTTATTTAAATAGTCTTTAGAACTATTTCTAGGTTAGATTAGGTGAATATTTTTGTATTAAAGAAATATAATCCAAAATATTGATACAATCAAATCTAAATATCTTATAGATTGTACAAATCTACCCACTCTTCTTTATTACAAGGAGAAGAAATTAAATTCCCCATCTACAATAGAAATAAATAATCCTTCATGAAATCTAACCATCACAAAGTCAGTATACTAACATTTTATATTCTTAATGAAAGTATCAACCCAAGTAAAGAGAGAGGAGTTCCCACCTGCAGAAGATATAAATAACTCTGTAGTCTATTGAAGTAAATCACCAAAGCCTCATCTTTTCATTCTTTGTTCCATTCCAATGAAGATGAGATCACCATGGTTGCAATCTATTAATGGGAAGCATGTTCTGATAATAGGTGGATAAAGTGGGTTTGGACTTGCTCTCTCTCAAGAGGCATTCATCACTCTTTTAAAAATAGTGAGAATACATTGTGTGAGGATTCTCATGAATTAAAATTGAAAATAGTCAGAATACATTGTGTCAAATATGAGAGAATATACTACTTTTTTCTTGATGAATAGTCCTTTACTATTAATAAATTAATATACTTGTTACATATTAACAAAAAAGGGGGTGGGGGATATGAGATCACCCCATGAGAGTTCACACAATCATAGCTGGAATCAACAACTATTCATCAAAAAAAATATTAAGAAACCCCTCAAGCTGCCAAAGTAGAACCAACTGAGGGGAGGTTCATCTTGATCATTAAAACCCCAGTCATCCTTGGGGTTAGCAAGTGGACTAGTAACAATCCAACTATCAGTAGCATCATCGAGAACCTTGTCTTTATCTTTATCCTCTACCTATGGTGGAGAGATAGCCAAGTTCAATTAGAAAGGTTGTTTGCAAAGAAACAATAGGAGGAGCACTAGAAGGGTGAGCCACCAAACTTAGGGACCAGCTAGAACCATGTTGAGGTGGAGAAGTTGAGTAAAGACACTTCCAACCACCATCACCACCACTAGGAGAGTGGTGACGGGGAGCCTAAGAGTGTGGCATGTGCAAGTGGTGAGAAGAGGAGTTGCACCCTCAACAGCAGCCCCTGGGCAGAGTATGGTTAGCTGAGGCACCAAGAGACACTCTGGCTACTATACAAGTTGTGTTACCCCCAATGATTGAATAGCTCTTGAAGGTGGGCCACCTCCAGAGCCACTTTGTTAGCTTGGACTAGAATCTGCATCATGACATTATTAAAAATGCATGCTCTAGTGTACATAGCAACATTGATATCAAGAAAGTTGTGAGAACAAAATTCCCATCCTTCCATAAAGTAAACAAAATATCCATCCTAAAGGTATGCTAGATCTGGGTAATTTCCTAGATATCTTGGGGGAATCACTCAACACAACCATATGCCAAGAAAAGGGTTTTGGCCTAAAAGGCTTAAAGAAATCATGTATCCAGTGCTAGTAATTTTGAGCATGCCTACAAAACCAAAAAATATGCAGAAATAATTTTGATTTCCCATAAAAAGGATAGCAAGGATTAGGAACCCCAATATGCTTGAGCTATGACCCATGGAGCAGCCCTTGAAAAAGTAGGCACCAAGAAAAATAAGTAATCTTGGGCTTAGAGATAACACTCCAAATAGTATCAAAACACATCCTCCATTGATAGAGAGAAGACTACAAATGTCATTGCTAGTTGAATGTATCCACCATGGCAAGATGAAGAGAAAGACATCGATATCCTAAGCATGGCTTATAATTGGTGAAGGGTGTTGCAAGATACCACTTCTAGTACTTCCACCAAGGTCGAATAGACTGAATTTCCACCTTGTGAATTAAACGATATGAAATTGTAGAGAGTAGAAGATCAATAGTCTATCAATCTTGACAAGAAAGATGGAACTAGACTTGAATATCCTCCCAAGATTTGAGACTCATAGAGACCCTGGAAAAGAGGTCTTTAGGAGTCTTGATGCCACGTTTGAAAAAAAATACAAAGGACTAGCACCTTGATTCTTGGTCAGAGGAATGCCTTGAATGGAAATCAACAGGGACCACCAAAGGTTCTACTGATTCAGATAGAGCCCATCATGAAACTCATCAAAAACCTAGTAAAGCCAAGGCTTGACAGCTTCCCAAGCCTTCCATATGATCTTGATAACAAACAAGCCCTAGATGTGAATAGGTTCCCACATGATAAGAAGGATTTGAAAGCCAATCCCTTTCCATGCAGGCCTATTGATATGAAATCAAGAAGTAATGTAGTGCCAAACAAAGACTTTCCAAGCTTCATCACCAGTGATAGCACAAATGATCCACTTAAAGCACATAGAGAAAGCTATTGTTTCTGGGTGGAAAGAAGGCCAAGACCTCCAGACTCTTTGGGGAAACAATGAAAATCCCAGGCAACTCAATGAAAGCCATGGTGATTAGAACTAGATGCCCAAAGAAAGTCATGGAGTAAGTGTTCCAACTTAAGGTAAGAGGCTTTGGAAGGAGCACAACATGAGGAGTAATAAATATGGGTAGCCACCAGCACCTTTGAACAAATCTAAAATTTCCCCACAAGAGAAAGGGGTTTAGTAAGCTACTAGTCAAGCTTCTTTTCAATTTTCATGAGCACAACATTCCATAAGTCCACTGGTGAAGCTTGGAAAGTAAAGGGAATGCCTAGAAAGCAAAAAATCTCCCTATGAGTAACCCATTTTCAGTCGAATTGAGCAAGCCAAGGTGGGGTCGGAAGAAAAGACTGCCTATAATAGAGTGTCTTGTGCCATTAAAATTTGAACCAAAAGCTTGAAAAAAGGTGTCCAAGCATTGCAAAGCATTAGCAATGTTCTCCTCATCTTCCAAAAGAGTGAGAAAATAATCATCAACAAAATTCCCATTCACAAGCTGGAAAGAAGATTCAGGAAAGGAAATGCCATGAACCAAACTAGAGGAAATAGAGTGGGCTAATAAGTAACCAAACCCTATAGTAGCAAGAACATACAAAACCAGAGCTAGAGGGAAACCCTAACTTATGGATCGAAAGAGCCTGAAGGCTTTAAATTGAGAATTTTTAATGGTAATACAAGTCGAAGAATCTCCTAAGAGCATCTCCACAGACTAAAGAAAGTTAGGACTAGACCCCAAAGCCTAAAGCATAGCCAAAATAAAGGGTCATTCAATGCAATCATAAGCTTTGGAAAAGTCAATTTTCAAAAACTAAGTCTACCGATTGGATTTGTGAGCCTATTCCATGCCTTCCCAAACAACAATGATGTTGTCAAGAATATACCTGGACTTAATAAATCTAGTTTTCTCTAGCCTCGCAGTTAAAGGAAGGAGATGAAGAATCTTAAGAGATATTGCCTTAGCAATGATCTTGTATGACACATTCAGCAAGGTGATAGGTCACCAGTTATAGTTATTCTCAGGGTGACTGGCTTTAGGTATGAATCTAGTGTTTCCTTTGTTAATAATGGCTCCTACTCTCTTAGTATGGTAAGCTTCTAGATAGACTTTGTGTAAGTCTGGACTTATAGACTCCTAGAGGTGTTTGTAAAATTCACAAGGGAACCCATCACACCTAGGGGACTTGTCATCTGCCATAGAAAAGATAGCCTCTTTGAGGTCCCTAATGGTGAGAATTTATTCACAAAATTCCCGTTGCTCGACTGTTAGGTGGTTTAGAGAAACAAAAATACACTTTCTGAGAGCTTCTTCATGAGCAACTGAATTTCCCTATGAAGAAAAAAATTCATTATGATGCACAAAAGCTTTCAAGATATATGGGAGATTGGAGAGAATAGTATTGCCCTACTTAATCTTTGAAATCCCAACTTTGGTATGACAAGATCTAAGAACCTAGAAGAATTCTTTAGAAACTTTATCACCAACCTCTAACCAATGGATGCAAGCTTTGATTTAGGCCCTTTGAGTAGCATAGTTATCCACAATTAGCTTATCATGGTGAAGCTTGACAAGTTGGATTTGTAGGTCAACATCAAACGGGTTAAGGGTACGAGCTTCAAAGGCTTTCTTGTGGGCCTTGGTATTAGTTTCATAAGACCTTTTTTTTGAAAACTACCAACTACCTCCCATAGATGAGAAGAAATCTAGTAGTTTTGGTAATAGCATCAGTCCACCATTGAATCTAGCTAGATTTAGAATGAGGACATGGCTCTAAATTCTAGACATGTAGGATGTGAGCAATAATGGAAGAATGCATTAGCATCAACATGTTGAGGAAAAGCTATGTTTTGATAGCTCTTTGGACAACTGTTTTCCAAAAAAAAAGAAAAATAAATGGGATAGTGGTTTGACAGCATCACATTCAATAGAGGAATGATAGGTAATTCTCGATCCTTAGAAAAGGCAAGAAAAGATTGTGTAGTAATTATCACATGATTGAGACATTTTAATATATGGTCAAAGCCAACTCAAAAATTAGACCAAGTGTACCAGATCCCACTCTGTTGGTGGTGGTTAGTATTGGGATCAAGTAGGCCCAATTTATTGCAAATGTAGTAGCATGCTTCCCTTTCCCTAGTTGTCTAGTGCAAAGGAAAAAAATGACATCTTTGTTAGAAGTCAACTCAACCATATTAAAATCATCTCACATCACCCAAATTATGCAGGAGGCAAGTTGTCAGCCATCCAACACCAAAGTTGAAATCTTTCCACAACATCATTGGAAGAATAAAAATTAACTACACCAAAAGAATGATTATTGAGAGAAAGAAAAAACCAAATAATTCTGTGTGTGGGGTCAGAACCATGTGAAATAATAACAGAATGAAGGAGAGGTGATAGGAGAGTAACTACACCACCTCTACTAGTTCATACTAAGATGGAAACATAATGTCATCTGATCAAATGACGTGACATGCAGAAGAGAGCATGAAACCAAATATTTTAACCTCTTGCATACCAAGAAAATCTAAATTGCCAAGCCTATGATGGGTATCCCTGACATAGTACTTTCTTGAGAGGTCTGTGAGACCTCATACATTCTATGATAAAAAAATTCATGAAAACTCTTTCATATCTTCTTTGTCCTCGAGAGAGGAGTATCTATTTTGTAGAAAAGTAGAAAGTGGGGTAAAACCACAAGGAAATTCTCCTAAAATGATAGCATGTTGCTTCTCTACTAGTTTCTCAGCACATCCGAGAGGACTGTGAGAATTTCACACATTTTGTGTCATAGTGGAAGATGCGAGAAGAAAAGTGCGAACCACAACAAGAGTGGTGGCCCTCACAATCACCTTGATCCCTTATGAAACAACAAGGTGTGAAACCTATGAATCAACAGGATTTGACTATGGTGAAACTGTCATCGAGCCTATAATGGTTGCAGTTTGCACTCCTATTTGTATAGGAGGAACAAAAACTACAACAAAATACATCTTATTAGGAGTTGAAGAAGCCTTGCCTTTGCACCCAATAGTGGTTCATTCTTCCTTTTGTTTGCATTCTACTAGTTTAGTGGGAGCATCCTTGGGCAAGGGTTTAACCCTAGGTAATACCAAAGGGCAATCTCTAATCTTGTGTTCAGTTGACTGACACCTATAATAGGTGTTGGGTAGGTTCAAATACAACACCTTTCAAGAGAAAGTGTGAGAACCAACTTAAATATCTACAAAATCCTTGAGATCCTTGAAGGGCAAGCATTAAAAGACTTCTCGTGTTCCTTAGTAACAACTTTGCCAAGAGTGTTGGCAATGGACTCAATAAAAGACCACCAAGAGAAGGGTAGACTAGGGAACTCAACCCAAATAGGCACCCTAAGCTTTTTGTCATAACAGATTATAAAGTCTCACAACCATCGTTGGAACACAAGGAGGTAGGAATGAATTGACCAAGGGCCATTGATAAAAACTGCATTAGCCTTGGACAGGTTAGTGAAGAAGAATGAAAAAACCATTTGGTAAGGTTTTGCACAACGTCAAGGTGGACTCCACGAGGAATCCAACTCTTGTTAATGCATTCTCAGAGCATGGCTTCAAGAGGAGTTCTATCCACAAAATACCTTATCAAAATATGTTGTTCTAACCATTCACATGTAGAGTTAAATTCTTGCAGAGGAAGGATAATATTAGGATTACCTCGTGAAAAACCTTCGGGATGAACTTGCGAGGATGTTTGTTCAATGGAGGCACCATGGTTTTTGAAGCAGCAATGTGAACACCAGTATCAACTACTAGGTTGCAGCTGGCCGAAGCCATTATAAACTAGCCCTAAAAAATTTCCCACACTAAATATGGTATGACAGATGGAGAACACAGAAGGAAAGCTCAGACAGAGAGTCATATGCAAGGAAACTCAAGTGATGCATGAAACCATAGCAGAGTAAATATTCTCCAAATTCAAGTATCATAATTTACTACTTTGAAAAATGCAACCAATGAATAAATACACACTCTCATCTTGATCATGAAATATGATCCAAGCCATCAATGCAAATAGAAACTTACAAAATAAAATTCAGAAACAAGCAATAATTCAATTGAGTTTATAAAAGGAAGAATTACTATTCTAATGAAATTATAAAAAGAGATTTTACTATTCTATGACTTAAGATCAGATAAATCAAACTTATAGAATAATATTAAAAATTTAGAAAATACTAATTACAAACATATTCAGAAAAAATAATTACAAATATTTTTCCACTTTCCATAGTCGTACCCTTAAAAGAAGAGACAATATCCGTCCTAATTAACATTTTTAATTTGCATCCCTGTCATCTTCGACAGTTAATACTTTAAATCTCAATTATATAGTGAAAAGACCATAAAGAATTCAATTCATAAAGGACTAGATTTTATTGAAAAGCAAAATGTTCAGAATAAAAGTTAAAATATTTTATCTTTTCTCAAGAACTAATATTTACAAATTTATAATACCAAAATATCAAGAAAGTGCTCAATTTTTAAAAAAAAAATATTAAATGTTATTTAAAACTATATTTTTAGTTGTATAGTTTGAGAAAAAAGATTTGTTGGGAGATTAAAAAGATTTGTTGATAAGTAGCAGTTGCATATTTTCAGCTCGTCCATATTTTCAATGCTTATTTATGATCTTTACAAAAATAGAAAAATATTCTAAACTATCCTTCCCATATAATAAAATTGGGACACTTCAGCTACTTCAAATTAATTAGAATTTCCTCTTAAGCATGGATATGGAACATTGGGTAAGTAACAGAATATACTACATAAAATATATGAAATTGAATTTGTAAAATATAAACTATAATAAAAATAACTACATCACTTTTAAATATTCCATTTTTAAATAATTTTTATTTCAAAATATATCACTTTCATAATTTTTACAATTAATAAGTCTAATATTTAAAAATCATGTACCAAAAATCACTCAAGTATTCTCTAAATTAACTTTAAGAAAATAGCAATTATAGAACATACTTTTATATTTTAATTTAAAAGATAACTTACAATAAAATAAAATTTTGAAATATTATACAATCTTAATTTTAATTTAAAAATCAAATTTATATTTTTTTATAAAATAATGTATATTATTATTGATTTTTTATTTTTTTAAATTTTTATTAAAATTTAATCAAAGTTATTTTTATAAACTACATTTTTATAAATAATTTAATTCATATTATAGATTCTGTATGACCACTGATATGTGCTATTGAGCTAGATTATGAATCACGAACAGCTAGAATGACATGGTCCGTGAAACCGAAAAAAACACTCCAAATAATTTTGCATGGTACTCTGTAAAGAGATTGTAAAACTGACGTGATATAAAAAGTTCCTACCAGTGCAATAAATATGTGTCTGTTATTGTACCTTTTTCTTCCCAATTTCTATATTTAAAAAAATAAATAATGCTTAGAACAAAAAGAATGTTTCACAAGTTGATTATAAAAATAGTCATCTAAACATTAGAGTTGTGAATTTTGTTCATTAGCCAATTAATTAAGGCAGAGTTTAATAAAAATATTAGTTCCTTGCCTAATATACAGGCATGGACTAACCAAAAAAAAAAAGTTCATTGTTTTATAGCTTAAAAAAATTGTTCAATTATTCTTATTATTGTTTTAAGAATTTGATGTATCAAAGAAATTAATAAAAAATAAAATCTTGAGATAATAAACTTAGTGCTAATAATAATTATTTATATTTCTTTGGTGTATGAAGTAGTTTTGTTTAATAGATTATTATAGTCTTAATGAACAAACCAAATTAAGGAAAAGTGTGCATTTTAGGGATCTTTGATATGTACAAGGGTGAAATGGTGATCATTTGAAAAAGTTGTTTGATATGAATTATTTATGACAATAATTGCCAATATTTATGCACATGTTCTAAGAGGCATGCACCATAAGTTCTAATAAAAATGTATAGCTCAACCAAATACAGTTCAAAAATTCTAAATACTAAACTTCAAGTAGGTGACTATTAGTACATTTGAAATTTATTAATAAAACAATATATATATTAGATTAGATGTATGCTACCCCATTGCTTTATAGCTTAAAAACCATTGTCTAACCATTCCTATTGTTGTTTTAAGAATTTGATGCATAAGTGAGATTAAGAAAAAATAAATGTTGAAGTCCAAAATCTTATTACTAATACTAATAATAAACAATTATAGTTCTTTGGTGTATGAAGTACTTTTGTTTAATTGATTATAGTCGTAATGAACGAACTAACATAAAAGTGGTGTCCACTCGAACGACAGATCTAATTTAGAAATAATTGAACTCCCCACCTGCAACATAAACAATGCTTTATGGAATCTAACCATCTCAAAGTCGGTGTGTTAAACATTTTATGGTCTTGCTGAACGTATCAATCCTAGTTACGTGAATTTAACTTATAGATTATGCCTCATATGTGGGCATGCTATACAATTGTATCAGTTTCATAGGAAGAAAAAGTTTCTGGTGAAAATTGACAACTTTCCTAGTTTCTGAATTCCTATTATAGATATTTGATATTTCTGAATGTCTTCTGTATAAATTTTATTTATAAAATAAAAGTATGTTAGTAGTAAGTCATTGTATTTTTCCTCTACTTTTATGGATTTTCGTTCTAGAAAATCAATTTATTATCTATTACACCATCTAATTAATATACTAATTTTTGTTCTTTTGGTTATATTTTATCTTTTTGATAGTATCCTTTGTATGCTCATGCTGTATATTCTGCAACTAAATATGCCCTAAAGGGACTTGGAGAAACTCTCAAGATTGAAATGATGCCTTATAACATCCGAATTAGTATAGTCTTTCCAGGGTTTGTGGAAACCCTTTTTCTTGACAACTGTAAGTAACCTCATTTCATCTTAACAAGATTTAACAATAATTCTATTATCTTGTAAATTTTGAATTAAATATAAATAGAGAAGTTTTTGCTATCATCTTCATTTACTTTTCTAGATTATGTTTGATTTCTAAGATTTGTGTGTATATAATTGATGATTATAGGTATTATTCTAGACTCCATATTAGTGAATATAATATTTTTGATAGTGTATATAATTGACGATTATAAGTATTAGTCTAGACTCTATATCAATGAATATAATGTTTTTCTTATTGCTATCATGAATAAAGTGTGTAGTTTTTGAATCAAAATCATTGACTTATGTTTCATAAATAGTGGCTCACAAGAACCTATCTTTCATGAGAATGGATGAAACACTTAGCACTCATTGCATCTAGATGATTCTCAGAAAGGTGTAGCGCCTAGACTTCTAGGAAGGTCACCTATCTTAATATTAATCTAAGAACCTACTACAAAGTTTCCATCATGCTTCACTTTTTGTACTCATCACCTAGAAGTAATGAGCGCTAAGTGTTCCATTCTTTCTAGTGAGAGATGGGTCCTTGTGAACCACTACTTAGATCAATGAATTTGATTCAGAAACTACATAGTTGACTCCTCATATAATATAACATTTTTTGTGTTAAATATCTTGTAGTACTCATCAACATAATATTTGTTTTAGCATTTAATTGTGTAAAATGTTTAACATCAACATTTAAGATAAAAATTATATGTTTTTTAATCTATTATTTAATCATAATGATGAGTTATATGACTGATAATAATTAGCACAAAAAATATTCTATAGCCAAAATTCCAATAGTTTTTTAACAACTACTTTTATTTTCTGATCACATTACTTCACCAAAAAAAATTAAGTATGTTAGATTGCAAGATAAAGATCTCAATCTAAATCTTTATCTAAATGAAATAATATATCAATATCTAAAAAGATCCCGCTTAACATTTTTAGAAACATTTTGTAATTATTTGTACATATGTTTCTTTGAGGTTTTAGAAAAGTATATTAAACATGCTAGCACTCAAACGAACATCTAATCTAAAAGGCAGTGTTCAATCAATTTTTCATCTTCATTAATGCATCCTTCAAGTCATCATTATTAGTCCCGCCTATATAGGCAGAGACTTATGTTTTCAACTCATTTTCTAGAATTAGTTTGAATGCATTCTAAAATATTAAATTATATTTATAATGTTTTTGAGTTATGTTATTTTAATTTTAATTTTTTTAAAGCTTTTTCTTTTTCCTAATTGGCTGGTGGTATTTTTGGTAGTGGTTTTTATCTTATTTTATTTTTATTTTTTAAATACTCTGTCTTTTTCTAGAATTGGCTGGTTATATTTTGGCTAGTATTTTTTTCCTTTTAGATAATATAGAGATAAAGATTAATATTATGTTTCAATAAAAATATTTAATATAAAATCTTCCTTTAAAAAAGATTAACCTCCACAAAATATAAGTATTAAGAGTATATATATATATATATATATATATATATATATGTCATATTTTTAAAATATGTTATTCAAAGTTTTAAAGAACTTATTTTATAGATTGTGATATTATTAATAATTTTTTTTTACAAGTATGAAAATGTGTTATGCAATTTTTTTTCAACTCTTAACTCTCTTTTTTTAACAATAGGCAGGACTCCTGCTATATCATAGGTCTTGTCTAAATTTTTTTCTATATTTTGAATGTATATAGGTGGCTTGGAAGATGACAAAAATATCTTGCAGATTGTCAAGGCCACAACTTTCTATAATCGAAGCAAAATAGAGAAACCTAAGCATGTTGAAAAATATACATTGGAAGCGATAAAGAATGGAACATTTCTCTTTACAAGAGGATTCATTAGTCTTGCATTGTTGACATTATCTCATGGACTTGTCCCTACAAACTCATTTGGAAGGGCATTGGTTGAGTTGATATTATATATACCTATGAGACTCATTACCTTTTTCTACCCTAGTTATGTTTATTATGCTATTAAATATATAAATAATAAGAAATTTTACAAATTTACTCAAGAAAGAAAAAGCTAAATCTCAAATTTATATAAATAATTTCAATGGTGAAATTCATATATTATCCATATTTAAAAAAAAATTAGTATCATTTTGATTATCTTTGGTGCAGGAGCACCTTGAAGACAAACAACACTCATGGGATGCCATGAGTCTAAATGGTGAATCTAGGTTTTAGTAGGATTTCTAAAGTCTTATAGACCCAATATAATGTAATAATGATCCAACATGTAAGATCATTGGCATGAGTAATCCAATATAAGCCCTCCCAGTCAAACTAGTCAACCCATCCATGGTATAGTAGGATTAGATGTCTATTGAACATTTTTACAAAAGGTTTTGGTGCAATATAAAAATGAAAAAGTTGTTGAAATTGACCAATTGTTTCTTAACAACAATTTGTCAGTAATGCAACTTTTCACAAAACTAACCAACTACCCATTTCCAATAGTTGAAGCTTTCAAATTATAGTTAGTTGAGTTGGTGTAAATTTACATAAGCCCCTTTGGATCAAATCCAAATAAAGATGTATGTTTTGGATGAAATTGAAGTTGAAAGAAAGAAATAATTTGCTGGTTTTCTGCAACTTTGAGTGTTCTTCACTTGTGTTAAATTGATTCATTGTGTACATTGAATTACTATAATCACAAATACCCAATCCTATAAATGCCAAGTGTAGTTTTTCATTATAAAGTTGATGGAACTTTTTCTTAAATATCAAGAGAGCTTGCATTTATATACAAGTCACATTGGATACTAATAGGCAGTCTTCTTGCATGTGCAAGAGTTTCAGTGAGTGAGCATGGAAGCACTAGCATACATGTTAGCATGGAGTGGTCAATATAGCTTTGTTCATCTATTTTTCCATGTAGTAGTAGGTGAAGAAAGAGGTTCCTTCATGTATAAAAATCCTCATTGAGGGAGGAGAAAATTATGGTTCATGCCCTTTTGAAGGAAGTCACAATTTGATTACTACCCTAATCAATGCTTAGGAATGATATCGATGGTAAGAATGTGATGTTGCCAAAAT
Organism: Cupressus sempervirens; assembly: GCA_028749045.1. Lineage (NCBI taxonomy): Eukaryota > Viridiplantae > Streptophyta > Pinopsida > Cupressales > Cupressaceae > Cupressus > Cupressus sempervirens. The sequence goes on from CM053783.1 coordinate 882,341,922, forward strand.
TGTAAGTCAAATGACTCCAATCCCATTGCTCATTTGATCATGATATTTAAATTATAATTTCCTAAATGAAAGATTCAAGGTGGTGTTACCAATGTTTCTAATTAAATATATATTTTTGTCATGCAATGTTGTTGGTGTAAATACATATTCATTATTTACACTTACTTAAGTTTACTTAGGTTAATGCATTATTTTGTTATTTTATTTTATGAGACACTTAGGAGTTTGCGCACCTTTTTTGATTTGTTATGTTGACAACACAAGAGTATGCAACTCTATTTTGGCACATGGTGTCTACAACATTGATTTGCATGTCATACCCTTGTAGGCTTATCCTCTCATCATTGCACTTACTTCCGTGCTTAATGGAGGATAACCCATATCTGGAAAACATGTGCCTGGTTGTATGACTTATCATGATGCTAATTTTGAGGTATTCTAGATGTATCTCAAAGGCCTTTATATACAGGGACTCCTAGTGTACTTAACAATGCATATTGAATGAATATATTGTCATTCTGATCATACTCTCTCTTTTTGGTCTACAATTGTGCTTGTGTTTGAGTTCTTAGTTCCTTGGTGAATTTTTCCCTTAGAAAAATTCTTACATGGTATCAGAGCTTGGAGATTTTCTCATCACGTAGCTATTTGAGACCATTTGTTGCTTCAACACCTTAGCCCAAATTTGGAGTACTGTAGAAATTGGGAGTGTCCAAAGTGAAATTTGACCTTGCCATTGCATCCAAAATGTTGAATTAGTGAAGATCGACTATAAACTTGGCTACCTTGGCCCAAAGTCAACCGTGAGGAATTTTTTTTTTCAAATCGACACCTAAAGTCCCCAATTTGCAGTTTGGGTATGGTCATTTGCAGATCTATTTGAATTATTTTTTGGGTCAGGCACCCAACAAAGAAACTTTTTTAGCAAAATCGAGTAGTGATACCTCGACTTTTCCATTTGGAGGTATATTTTATTAATTGCAAGTGAGCATTTAAATTGGTGAGTCTACACACATATCTGCAGTCGTATTGCACAATAAACCAATGACCATACCACATTTGCAGTGGGCAATATATTCCAGCATAACCACCTTTTTTGGCCAGGCAGCAACCAATTTTGGTAACTGAGCCTCATATTCCACCTCTGACTGTGGCTTTGTTGTTTGAAGTCTTCATTGCTTTGTTTTTAAACACCTTCGAGTTCAAACCAACAGTGCATGTGGGATATATATATCCCACACCACCAATGGCTTGAGCTTCTCTAGCAAGTAGACTTTCGGTGAACAGAATCATCTTCTCCCAGTGGCATTTGCTCCTATTTTCAGCTAATGGAAGTATCTTCTTCGATACCACTTTTTGAATTTCTTGGCACATTCTCCTCCTGGCGACTGTGTAGTGAAGGAACAACCCATAGGCACCACATGACATCACTTCCACTCAGCCATGCGACATCCTCCAACTTATCTGTGCTCCAATAGCCAATTAAATGCTACCATGTGTCACACTTAGCCCTGACATGTAGGTACCCCATGGACGAATCAATTCTTACCACCTACGTAGTCAACGTACAAACTGCTCAGCCAACAACTGCCTACCACATGTCTATTATTTGACATGTCATATAGACATGCAGTTCGAGTGACATCAGTAGATGACTAAGTGAACAAGTAGCTGCCACATCACCTGCCATGCAAGATTTGACATGTCAATTCCATACAGGACACATGTCATATCCATACAAATCCATATGCCCAGTTAGTTTGACATGTCAACATTTCACTATGTTAAATTTGATGGTCGTTTGACCATCAAAACTAGGCAATTTATAACTTCTACGACGACCATTTGACCATCAAATTTAAGCTCGTAATTTTTCTTCCAAACCCCTCTCTAGATTGCTTTTCGATTTGGTAGCCTAACTTTGTGAGCCCATAACTTGGACGTCCAGACTCTGATTTAGGTGCAATTTTTTTTGAAATTAGGTAGAATTTCCTAAACCTTCCACTGATATGTTATTTTCTAGTTTTGGTGAAAGGATTTTTTAGAAATTGCATTTTTTGGTGACTGTACCTACATAATCCTGCATTTTGCAACTTCAAATGCTCCATATGGGCACATCTGGTCATTTTTTCAGGTTTCATTTTTTTGAAAGTGCATTAATTTTTGTCTACTTCCAAGATCTATAGTTAGATTCTAGGTTTGTGTAGAAAAAATTCTCACTTTCAGAACTAGGGCTTTTTCTGCATTGTAAAGCTTTGATTACTTTTTAGAATTGTTGTACATTTGAGCTACAATGCTTAGTGACAGATTTGAGCCTCAAAAGGTAGTTGTAAAAGAAAAATTAGAACATCCACTTTGTTCATTTTTGACAAGTGGCCCATTGTACATGCACTACTTATAAAGTGCCAAAAGCATCTTTTTTGGGGGGGTCTTTGATTGAGTGAAATGGTGGGGTGTGTATTGTGTTCTTGTGTCTCTCTTTTGTGCTCTTTTCATTTTTTGCATCATGGGTTTTAAATGTCTACCTCTAATTTCATGCAATTATTCTACATGGAAAGATATTGCATGGAGTAGATTAATGGAAAAAGGATATAGTCTTTATGCTAATGGTACAATTACCAAACCTACTGATGCTAAAGAACTCATTAATTGGCAAGCTCAAGACTAACAAGCTTTAGGAGTTATTAGGAATTATGTTCATAGAGATTTCTTGTTTCACATTGCTAGTTGTACAAAATCCAAAGCAGCTTGGGACAAACTTAAATCATTGTATGGTAAGGTGGATGAAGAAAAGGGATTTTAGATTGAGGATGATCTACTTCTCTTAGATCCAAAGAACTTTGACACAATTCAAGATTACATCAACAAAGCCAATGAGTATAGGGCACTTCTTAAAGATTGTGGAAATCCCATGAAGGATGAAAAGTTGATTCATCACATCTTGAAGAGGCTACCTTCAGAGAATGCTTCCTTTGTTTCAAGTTTCAATACTCATAGGTTGACCATGGGATCTACTTACCAAAAGCCTTCATTTGATGCATTCCCAAAGATGTTGATTGTTGAACAATCTCACTTGATGGATTTAGGACTTATCAAGTCATCAAAGACTAAAGCCTTGGTGGCTAGTGATGAGCACCAATCAAGTCAAGGAGGGAAAAGCAACAACAAAAAGAAGTAGTGGAAACATAAAACAAAATCTAAGACACAAAAATCCTCCTCACAAAAAGGCAGTTTGTCTTCCAACAAGAAGGGAAGTAATGAAAAGAAGGACAAACTATTTTGTGCATATTGCAAAAAGCCAAATCATGATGAGCATCATTGCAAAACTAAAAGAATTGATGAGTTGGAAAACCTACTCAAGAGGAACAAGATTCAAGTGCCAGGTACTTCCAAGGATTCTACTCCAACCTCTTCAAAGGGTAAAGGGCAAGCACTTATGGTAAACACAAGTTCTTCTTCGGAATGGATACTTGACTCGGGTGCCTCTTACCAAATGGGTTCTTCAAAGGGAGACTTTTCTTCATTGAAGTAGTCAAAGGTACCACACATCTTCATGGGAGATGATACTAAAATGGAAGTTGAAGGGAAAGAACATGTGGAAATGGAAAATGGAGAATTCAAAGATGTTCTCTACATTCCATACCTTAGCTCCAATCTCCTCTTAGTTTACCAAATTACTCACCTTGGAGATGGTTATAAAGTTGAGTTCCTTCCAGATTCAGTGATGGTGCATAGTCTTAGAATGATTCATTGGTTGTAGTGGGGGAAGTCAATGATGACAAGAGTCTTTATTTCTTCTCCCATTATGTGCCTAAGTCTCCTTCTCAAGCCTTGTTGACTCACTCTACTTCAGAAATCACATTATGGCATGAGTAGTTTGGTCACCTTGACTTGAACCACTTTCTTCATCAACTTTGCTCAAAACATATAGTCAAAGGTCTACCTAACATCAAATTTTCTAAGGGAGAATGTTCATCATGTTTAGTGAATATGAATCTCAAGGAGAAGTATGGTAAAGGGAAGTCTTCTAGAGCTCCAGTTATTCTACAGTTGGTTCACATGGTTTTACCAGGATCCTTTGCAGTGACTTCAATCAGCCAAGGCTACTACATCCTCACATTTGTTGATGACATTTCATGATTCACTTGGGTCTACTTCCTTCATCATAAGAATGAAGTGGTTCATAAGCTTCAAGAATTTAATACTCATGTTGAACAAAAATCCAAGAAAGCCATCAAGGTACTATAGGTGGACAATGAGAACAAATATGCAGACAGAAGACTTAAAGACTTTTGTAGACTTGTGGGAATTGATCTTTAGAATCCACCAAAATTTAGTCTACAAAAGATAGATGTTGTAGCTATGAGGATTAGGACTCTCAAAACCATGGCAAGTTGCATGATAAAAGCCAAGTCTCTTGATCCTACATTAGAAGTTGAAGCCATTAGTAGTGCTACTCACATACTTAATAGGTTTCCTCATAATGCCTTAGATGACAAGACTCCTTTTGAGGCATGGCACATTAGAAAGCTAGTTTTTAGTCACCTTAGAGTCTTTAGTTGTCCAACATGGTAAAACCTATCTTCAAGGGGTTGCAAGGCACTGACACCTAGGCCTTGTACTTTCATTGGGTATGAAGACAATGTGAAGGCATAAAGACTTATGGATCCAGAGACTCATGAGATTTTTGTGGAGAAGGATGTGCACTTTGAGGAAAGTTCACCAAGATTATCCTCTAATCCTCTCCACACTTCATACACAGTGGAAACTAATAGTGACACCAACAATAGTGCTTCAACAGATTTAGACACATGGGGTTCTATCGACAATTGCAGTCAGAGGTCACATCATCAATCCAGTGCACATGCTTATATTACCATAGTGAAAGGTCTAGCACAACATGGTACATCTTGTCTTCTAACTCCAACTTCAGTTGATTTGGGAGATAGTCTTGATGACTTACATCTTCTCATTGATGAAGGTGATCCTTCTATAGTTGTTGCGAGGGCTCACTCTAATCCTCATGTCCATTCTCTACATGATCAATCTTCACAGGTTGGTGTGATTGTGGATCCTTATGAACAATAGTTGTTGGAGGTCTCTTTGTTAGTTGAGGAGATAGATGGTTCATTAGAATAGGTTCAACAAACATCCTTTCCAGATCTCCATTTGTTCTTTTTAGCTCAATTCGAAGGGGTCAGCATTAGCATCAGCTCAGGGATACTTGAGTAGGTTTTAGGGCCACCATACATCTTTTGGATTGTACCTTTTTCTCTATTTCTTCCAAAGGAGAGAAATGTCATTCAACATTCTTGGACCAGCTTCTTCCTTGGAGTGGCTTTCACTTGTCAGCATTCTTCATTTGGCGGGTACTACCTTGTCTCTCTTCCTCTTCTTTCTTATGGTGGGGACTTTTTCCTCTTATGAGGTTTTGTCTCTCTCCTTCTTTGCTTTTGTATATACTAGATGTATGTCATAATGGGGGGGGGGGATCTTGATTAATCCATCCATCCATGCATCCCTTTTATCTCTCTTTTTGGGGGAGGGTTTTTCCTATGTGTTTTTACCTCTTTCTCCACTTTATGAGAGATTGCATCTCATTATGTACATGGGTACCTAACATGGCATAGTAGATGGGACCCATTATGCTCTTCATCCTAGTTTTCATAAGCTTAAGGGAATTCCCCTAAGTTGAACTTAAGGGGGGGGTGTGTTGGTGTAAATACCTATTCACTATTTACACTTACTTATGTTTACTTAGGTTAATGTACTATTTTTTTTATTTTGCATTATTTTTTATTTTATTTTATGAGACACTTAGGAGTTTGCACACCTTTTTTGAGTTGTCATGTTGACAACACAAGAGTATGAAACTCTATTTTAGCACATGGTGTCTACAACACTGATTTTCATGTCACACCCTTGTAGGCTTGTCCTCTCATCATCACACTTACTTTCATGCTTAATTGAGGATAACCCATATCTAGTGGACATGTGCCTGGTTGTATGACTTATCATGATACTGATTTTGAGGCATTCTAGATGTATCTCAGAGGCTTATATATATATATATATATATATATATATATATATATATATATATATATATATATATATATATATATATATATATATATATATATATATATATATATATATATATATATATATATATATATATATAGGCACTCCTAGTGTACTTAAGAATGCATATTGAATGAATATATCATCATTCTGATCATACTCTCTCTTTCTGGTCTATAGTTGTGCTTGTGTTTGAGTTCTTAGTTCCTAGGTAAATTTTTCCCTTAGGAAAATTCTTATAGATGTCCCCTTGACACATTATCTCTTATTAATAATGACATTCATATCTCTCAAACATGGAAGTAATTTTGAGGTAAAATTAACTTACACAATTATGTGAACAATTTCTAACAAGAGATGGAAAGTTGTTATACCCACTGGGGAATCCTTGGAACACAAGATTAAAACATGCACTAAGTAATATTTTTTAATAGAAGTTACCTACTACAATGCAAAGCAACCAAGTGCAATAAATAAGCATCAACACAAGATCATAATCTCAAGAAACATAGCATAACAAGCTATTTAAAGAACAAGTGGAAGTCTTTCTAACACTTCAAAAAATTCCCAATATAACCAAGTACCCATAATGGATAATACACACATCTCCAAGAATAATACAAGAGTACATATAAAATCTACAATTCACAAGAGGGAGATACTATACTATCTAACACAAGAAAGATGTTTTTTTTAAAAGTCCAAAATAAATATTCCTAACATGGTCAAACATATCACTTCAATCCTAAATATTCATAGAATAATTCAAAAAATGGCAATAATCTACAAAAGACCATGTAAAAGCCAAGGAATCAAAGTACAAGTCCAAGGAAAACCACACTAAACATTAAAGCTAAAACTTGAAATCTGGCTAAGCCCAAATTCCTAAAATCTTAAACTCCTAAAATCTGACTAATTACTTTGATGACTTTTAGAATTTGGAATCTTTATCTAACTTCTAGCTAGAATGCCTCTCAAGTGAATTGTTACATATATAAAATATATTTTAAGTATACGATAGAACAATATGCCAAAATATATTTTATATATGTAAAAAGAACTTGAAATAGATCTGGAAACCAACTTGAACCCCTAAGGACCAACTCAAGTAACTTAAAACATCATTCATCATCTAATAAATGAAGACAACAAAGGATGATCACATGTGAAAAACACTACATAGATGCCTAATTACAGACGCCAATCTTTAGATATGAAAAAATCAGATGATGAATAGATTGGAGAACATAAAAATGATATAGTCTAGTAAGGTCAAAGATGAAAAATCATAGGTGTAGATAACAAAATGTAAATGCCAATCTATGCAAACAAAAATATGCTGAAATGCATCTAAATTCTCAGGTCAGATGCAACATAGATGACATTTCCTTAAGTAGAGATGACAAAAAAGAAACTTATGATAAAAATGCATAAAGTAAAAGCTAGAACTAAGAGGAAGCAAGGAATAACTGAATATTAACAACCTCCACACTAGGGAGTATTAGATACACACAAATTGAGGCAATAATCACTCAAGCATGAAGAAGAAGAAAGAGAACCAACCTTAACTATTCTCCAAGGACCCGAGACAAGCAAGGAACAACTAAATATTAACAACCTCCTCACTAGCGAGTATTAGATACACACAAATTGAGGCAATAATCACTTGAGCATGAAGAAGAAGAAAGAAAACCAACCTTTAATATTCTCTAAGGATGTTAGACAAGCAAGGATCAACTAAATATTAACAACCTCCACACTAGGGAGTATTAGATACACACAAATTGAGGCAATAATCACTTGAGCACCAAGAAGAAGAAAAAGAAATAACCTTAACTATTCTCCAAGGATGTGGTCTCAAACCACATCTAAAATCCAAAGAAAAACCAAAGAATCTTATAATAGACTAGAATTCAATGAAAAAGAATAAATCACAACCAAGCTCTATTGGACTCATTACGAAGAGAATGAATCCCAAGATGATCTGACATAAAAAATAGGATACCAACATCCCTCAAATATTCAAGATGACATCCACATCTCGAAAATCTAACAAGAAGCTCTAGATTGTAAAATAATCAATTTCTGGAAAAATTCAGCAAGGGTACAAAAATCAACATTTTAACATGAAAGGGCACTTTCAACCCAAGATGTAGAATACTCAGAAGGTCCTATAACCATTTTGACTTGACCAATATACTCTTTGAAGCAAAGACTATCAACCTCAAAATCTAAATCATGCCAAAACTAACAAATGACAAGCTTGTGAGGGCATGCAAAATAATGCAACAAGAAAAAGGTCAAAAGATAAACTTGGATTTTGGCTATGCAAATAAAACACATTGGTCTAAATGTACCTAGAAACACACTTATAAAATAAAATTCCTCTTTTATTCACTTTACAAAATTCTTGTACCCTAACGGTATAAAGACTTGCATTTTAAAACATAAAATGTGTACTAGCACAACCAGGGATGGAAAGTGCTAAAATACGTGGGGAAAGAGCATAAATACACATAGAAATAACAATGAATAAGTTGTGATTACACAAATAAATAAGAGTGGAATGAAGAGCCCTACCTCTCAAATGAAGAAAAACATAAAATGAAGAGGAATAAATAAATCCAATACCAAATCAATCAACATGCTCAGCAAAGGGGACTAATCTTGGCACAAATCTAGTAAGCCGCTCCACACAAGAATCTAACAACTAGATCAAACCCAACAAGAAAAAATCCAAATTCCTCACAAGAATGTTTAAGCAATTTATGCTCTCCCAAAATGAAAAAGTGAGAGAAATGAATTCTAATTCCTCATTAAAAGTCACTTTTCTCCCAAAGACAAAATAAAAATAAAATAAAATCTCTTCGAACAATTAAATGGGATAGGCTAATCTCTAGACAAAATGCACTAAAGACAAAACAAAGTCAAAACCTTTTTTTTTTCCAGATTCACAAAAACATAGTGATTTTTTACCAATTTTGTTGTTGTTTTTTACTATAAACTATGTAGATCATGAAGATCAAATGCTTAAATTTTTAGAAAACTTGATGATGGTTTCAATTTTTAAAAATATGGTCAACTATAGAGTTTGTAGGAAGGACATTGGCATCCCAATTAAATTAAAACCCCAAAATCAACACAAACTCAACCTAGGTTAAATTAATCAATTTCTATTAAATAGAATAACTCTATGGAAAATTTATTTGGTAATATAAAATAACTATAGAATAATTAAATTAAGAAATGTTAATTAAAACCCTCTTTCATGATAACTATGGTAACTCTAATGCACAAACACACCACTGGTCTTTCAATAATGCATAATGAATATGGATTTACCAACCATGTATTAGATGGATATATTAATGTAATAATTAATCATAGATATATCATCCCTATAGAAATGATATTGGCTTAGTATGAAAGGTTAGAATCACTATCACTTGTGTCCACTACTAGGTATATAGGCATACACTCAGTTCCTGAAAGTTAAAATGAGCATGTATTTGGACCTATTTAGTAAACATATAAACATCAAGACTAGGCACTCATAATAAATGATAGCCAAATAACCATGTATAACCAATGCTACCTAGGTTAATAGTAACTTGCAAAGTGATATCATGATGTCATTTCAGCTAGTGATCAATAACAAAATGAATGAGTACATGACAAGTAAGGTTAAAGAGAAGGAAGTCAACAAGGTTGTTTTTAGTATGAATTAGTCCAAAGCCCCTAGTCTTGATGGGATTCCTCCAGCTTTCTTCTAGGAATTCTGGGACATTGTCAAGTACAATGTAATCCATGTTTCTCGTGATTTTGTCAAAATGAGTAAACTACTGAAGGAACTCAATCAAACATTCATTTTTATCATCCCTAAGATGGAGGACCCTAGAAGGCTAGAAGATTTTAGACCCATTAGCTTTTGTAACACAATTTATAAGGTTCTTGCTAAGGTTATGGTAAATCATATCAAGCCCCTTCTTGATTAGTTCATTGGCCCCTACCAGAATGGTTTTGTGCTAGGGAGGCAGATTCTTGACACGGTAATAACCACTCATGAGGTAATTCATTCAATGAAAAGGAGCAAGAACCCAAGTATGAACCTTAAACTGGGTATTTCCAAACCTTTTGATAAGGTTAGGAGGGAATTCCTTTATGTTATTCTCATCAAGCTTGGTTTTAATGAGAATTTTACTAGAATTATAAAAATCACTATAACCTCTCTTACTTTTTCAGTGCTTATTAATGGAGCTCCTGAAAAATTCTTCTCTTCCTCCCAAGGTCTACGTCAAGGTGACCCGCTATCTCATTACCTATTTATCATTGTGGTAGAGGTTTTAAGCAGAAATTTAGTTTCTTTGACTAACTTTGGCAGAATTAAGGGTATTAAACATCATTCCTAGTGCCCCCCACAAATTATCCAGTAGTTTATGGATGATACATTCTTATTTGATATCTCCTCTATTTGTGAAGCTAAAGAATGGAAAGACACCCTAAATCAGTATGCGTTGGTTTCTGATCAATGTATAAATTACCAAAAAAGAAAAGTGTAGTTCTTTAACATTGTTGCCAATTTGAGAGAAAAGGTGATTGGTATTCTTGGTTACCAGGAGGCATCTTTTGCAACTACTTATCTTGTTCTCCTACTCACAATAATTGAAGTTCCCAATCAGTATTGAAATGGACTAGTTTAATGCTTTGAGAGAAAAAAGATAAGCTAGAAAGGTAAAATTTTAAGCAATGTAGGGAAACTCTTGCTTCTCTTCACATCCTTGCAGGGCATCTTGGTGTATTTCCTCTCCATTTTCAAAATCCCAGGTAGATTTACAGAAATTCTTGATAAAATCCAACATAATTTTTTATGGTCTGGCACTAAAGAGAAGTCTAGAATGAGTTTGGTAAGATGGGAGAAAGTTTTTCATCCTAAAGCACTTGGAGGATTGAATATAAGAAGTATAGGACACTTGAACAAGGCCCTCCTAACCAAAATCGACTAGAAATTGGTGAAATCTCAAGGTAGTTGGTGTAGCATTGTAATGGCTAAGTATCTTGGAGCATCTTCTTTCCATCAATTCCCTTTGGAATATGCTCTCCCCCAAGGTTCCAAGATCTTGAACAATGTGGTTAACACCCAAAAAATCTTCAAGATGGGTTTTCGTTGGATCATGGGGAATGTAAACTCTATTGAATTCTAGGAAGATCAATGGCTCCAAGAAAACCCACTCATGCACACTAAGTTCCTACCTATTTGCAAGAGGTGTACTAGATTGTATGCCTCTTTGACTTGAAGCTTTATCACCCTTAATGGACAATGGATTAAATTTTAGAACTAGGAGCCTATGGAGTTGGGCCTTTCCTAGGAGCTGCAAGACCTTGTCTAGAATTATAGGATTCCCCTCACCCTAGTGGAGGATTTTTTAGTTTGGAAACTTACCCCCTTGGGTGAGTTCACAGTGAAGTTTTCTTACCTCAGTTGTCTCAAGGGAGAGGTGGCCTAGGCAGATTGAAGAAAGGTCTGGCACCCTTGGATCCTACCAAAGAGAAACTTCATGTGGTGGATGACTTTGCATGGGTCTATCATCACTATAGATAACCTCCAAAGAAGAGGGTATCAACTTGCTAACTACTTCATATTATGCCTCTTAGATGTTGAATCTATCTCACACCTTCTTATCCACTACCCTTTTTCTATGGAAGTATGGAGGAAAGTCCTTGCCTTATGGGAGGTCCATTGGTGTGTCGATGGTGAGTTTTAAAAAATTGTTCACTCAGACAATCTATTTGCCCACCCTTACCTCAAAAACTTATGGTCTATTCACCCCCCATATGTTTCATTTAAAATCTAGAAGGAATAGAACAATAAAATTTTTAGGAAAGGGAGCATACTTACAATAATTCGATATGAATCATCACAACAGGTGGCAAGCCTTCAATTATCCATTTGGGTAGGAGGACAAGGATCTTCATAAAGGGATCATTTTTCAAGATTGTATGAAAATTCACATTAATGATTCAATTGTCATGATCTTTAAGTATTTCTAAAAAAGATACATACGGTGGATTCATCGAGATGTAAAGCCTATCAATTGATGATAAAAAAGACAAATTGTTGAATTCCCCCTCCAACTATAGCGAGCAATAGTCATTTACAAATAGAAATGGACAGCTAACATGTGACACTAAGGGCAGCTTTTCAATTTTTGGGAAACCTTGTTGACTTATGATGGTTATGCACTAAATTTTCCTTTTAATATTGGATGCTTTTTCTTTCATATTTAGTAACTACCAACCTTGCAACAAGTCTATGCCAGAAATTTTGAAGAATTGGTGGTTGACCTAGGTGATGGCATGAGTACTAGTGATCATATTAAACCTATGGGAGTGGAGGCTAGCATTCATAATAGCAAAGTGATGATGGTTTATCTATAGGAGAGTGGCCTTTTACCATTTATGGAAGGGATGATGAAACACGATGAGAATGTCTTTATGCAGTTCTTTAATTCATGGAAGGAAATGAAAGTGACTATCAATGGGATGGGTTTCAAAATCTCAGAGGCAATTATTGCGAAGGTTGGAGAGTTTTTCATGGAAGGAAAGAACTCTAGCATAGGTAGGCCAAGGTTAATGAGGAAATTAGTTTGTTGAAATTCTTCAAATTCAAGGAAGAACCAATGTGAATGTGTGGTGGTTTTTCAAGGGAAGCCCTTCCTAAACCTTGGGATTTCATTTGCTATGCTATTATGAGGTACATTACTCTCAAGGATTGGTTCTAGGTACTCTATTATTACCATGTCCCCATTATTAATCACTTTAAAAACTTGGACCATATTTCCTTCTTATTTCTTTTGTTGCATTCTATGGAATATTATATCTATAAGGCTAGGAGGAAATAAGAGGAGGGTAAAACCTTCTACCTCATCCATTAGGGGCTAATGAAAAAACTATATATCCACCATCTCACTCAAAACTCATCACTTATGGTTAACTCATTGGCTTTTGTCACCCCCCAAGTCTCTTTGGACCTTGACCTTGGTCCTAGCCATAAAAAAAGTTAAGAAAACCCCTAGATCTAAGGTTAAAATTAGCCTAAACTGATTCAAATACAAACACTAGGAAGAGTAAGTAGAGTGCCAGGAAAACCAACAAATACATCTAGTTGGAAAAATTTAGGTCCCCCCCCACCCCAAGCATGATCCTAGCTCTAAATCTACAGAAAGCAATGTTAAACTTGTTAAAAATGAAGAGACTTCCTTAGCACACAAAGACTATCCCTAACCTCCTTAGCCCCTCTCATATTTCTGACACCCTTAAAGCTACCCTGGCTAGAAGTGGGGGAAAAGACATTACCTCCCCTAGGAAAGGTACTCCTAAAGGTGGGGGGAGAAATGGAAAGCATAGCCATGGAAAAAGCCACAACAATGCTAGACTAGATAGGCTTGAGAAGTTGATGAGGGATTTAGCAGATAATCACATTGGTATCTACTAGAAATTTGACACTTTGGTTGAATTCTCCTCCAAATTCATGCATTCTGCAACCACCACCCTTTACTTTTTGTACATGAATAAAGATGAGAAAGATTTGGGCAAGGAGAGCAAGACAACCAGATCCATTTATGGGTTCCTAGTGAAGGACTAGTTGAAGACGATCCTATACAAACTGATGAGAATGGAGGGGGAGGACATGAATAAGGATGCACCTAAGAAAAAGAAAGATGAGGATCTTGGAAAGAAGGATGGTACCTAGCCCTTGGTCTGGTATTTTCCTTTTCTTTTTATGTTGTTGGTTACTTTGAACTGGTTGCCCTATGGGGTTTTACATTATATGCTTATGTCGATATGTGGGATTGATAGTAGCAATTTTTTTAAGTCTTGTTGGTTTATTTTTCAGTTTTTTCTTTCTAATAGTTTCAGGACTGATGGTACTATTAATTTGTCTATGGACATTATATGTTTTTCAAAGTTTAAAGTTGGATATCAGTTAGATGACTAGGAGGTAACCTCCAGCTGACTTTTCAACCTTTTTATACTTTGGGGTTAGTTCCCCATCTTTTTGGGTGCTATCTAATACTTCAAAAACATAGATAACCATAATGAAGGAGAATGAGACACCATGTATATCTCACAAGCAAGTGACTATGGCTCTGTCTCACTTTGTACAAGCACCTACATGCAATCCACACATAGTAGAGGTGTAGCACATCTTAACAACACATAATCACCTTAATATTACATTTAAATTAAATCCATTTTAAAATGTTATTTCTAGCAATATGAGCATATGACAATTAAGTCTCTATAAAACTTCCATTAGCATATAAGGCATAGTGTCTAAGAATCATTGACAATCATCCTAATAATCTAATCCAATATTATTGAATGCAAAAAATATCATATATCATAAGGAACAATCATTAAAATATGCTCTAACTAATATATAACCACATAATTAAACATCATAATATTTCACTTAATGAAACCTATCTTTCTAGATACATCAATATATATTTAATCACCAAGTATATGTACTTTGTTCTGCTTACAACCCAAAATTTGAGGATCTATTAGCTCTTGGTAAGCACTAGCTTGGAGCAACACTACAAAATCATCAAAGTTCCTATCTAAATTGTGATAGTTGAAATGAAAACAAGGCTAGAGAGAAAGATGAGGGAAATATATAGAGAAATAAAGGAATAAAGATGTAGAGAGGGAGGCAAAGGTAAAGAGAGATAGGAAGGACATTATAGTATTATCATAACTTTAAATTAATCAAATTTTACTTATAGTTAATATGTAATATCTAATAATAATTAGATGATGTCATAAAGAAAGTGTATCACATCAAAGATATTTATAGGTAAGCATGTGTGTCAATTATCACGTAGATTAAGATTGTCATTTTAAATCTACAATGACAAAAACCTTCATAAAAGGACATAAACACGAAGTGAAGGATCTTAATTACTTTTTGTTTGTAAGTGTAGTTGTGGAGGCAATTATGGAAGCTCTATGTTCCCAATAATAAAAACTTTAACTTTAAAAAAAATATATCATAAATAATATTGAAATGATTTTAAAATATTTATTTTAATTAGACGATGTAATTAGATTTTAATAAAATTTTAGTGATAAGAAGATAGTTCTTGATATTCATTTATTGTATTTGCTGTAGGCAATAGTATCTATTGCATGTAGTTTCACTCAAATTGAATTAGTTTCCACCAATCAAAAACTATTATTTTTTCTAAATGAAATATTTCTATAGTTTTTATATTTATTTTTATAATTTATGTATTATAAAAAACCTTTATGTCAAACATGATTGGTTAAATTTATTTAGTATTATAAGACCCCTTTTTGTGGATCTATTTCCATATAACACTTTTTTAGGCAAGATTTTTGGAATGCACATTACAAAAAAATATTAGTAGTAGTTTTTTTTTTTGAACAAAAAAGAGGGGTAAAAATTTATTAAGATAGAAAGGAATACAACAAGGAGAGCTCAACAAGGAGCTCGATCCTGAGCAATAAGATCATCAAATTCTTGCACCATCTCAAAGGACAGTTGCCCCCTATCCCTAATATTCCAACCCGGATCATGACTAGAAGCCCATTTGGCTAAACAATCAGCAGGTAAGATTCAACAAATTTTGATTTTGATTTTTAATACATTTTTAGTTCCTCGTCTTATTTCTCTTTAATCTTAAATTGAGTTAATAAAATATTTAATTTACAAAAAAATTGTTGTAAATATCAAATGTAAATAGTATTTAATTCATAAAAAATAAACAAAGTTCTACTCTAAATATTTAATCATTTAAATACAATAATTTTATTATCTAACCATTGTATATTTTACAATTCTATTAATACATTATATTTTAAATCAATTCAAATGTATACATTATTATCAACTATCAAATCAAATTAATTAAATTATTATTATTATTAGATCAAACAAAATAACAATTATATTATGAATATGGAAGCCAAATTTTCTACATTTTAGTATCCTCATTATTATATTTTTTATGAGTATTTTAGTTTAAATAAAATATTAATATTTTAAGATATATTGAAGTTAGTTATAATAGTAGGATGACATTTATATGATTAATTAGATATTGATTTTAATTTAAAAAATCATATTTTTTGAATATTTAGATATTTAAAATAGAATGATGAGTTTTATAATTCGAAATTAAAAAATTAGACTATTAATTTATTAATCACTTAATTAAACTTATAATATAACTTAGTAGTTTAATTGATACTATTCTACTCTACTTTTTACTTCATTAAATATTATCAAACAAATACATGCCACTATGTGGCACTTGTTTTATATAATTTTCAAATAGATTTTATATTTCTTTTAATATTAAAAAGTTTGTTCGATTTAATTCAGAAGAGTGCATAAATATATAATCATAACATTAATAATGGAAAGACAAATTTTATTGAGTAATAATTATAAGAGTAGTAAGAGTTCTTGAAAGTAATAAAACATTAAAGAGAATTTATGATTATTAAAAAATTTAATGCTATAAACTCTATCTTAGGTAAGACATCAAAGCTAACAATTTTTATTTGATCATAATATAATATTGACATGAAGGTGAGCCTAAGAGGAAGAAGAGCTACCATGACAT